>DWQL01000182.1:0-18563 GCA_018231265.1 Noctuana haematospila | reverse complement strand
CGCTTTTACAGAAATACCTTACAGAACAGAATAGTTATTAACAGAACTTTTGACGACAGCTAAAAACTAGTGTACGACAGTCTGCCGAGCTTGAACAATACTCTGTTCCCTAAACGTTGCGTCACAGACGTAGTACACAACTTTGCCTACGAGGCAGCGATGCGCCCAAATTTGTCAAAGCAAAACTCAGTGCAGCCCGGTTTTACAACGCAATAAAATTTTGAAATAAAAATTTGTTCCCGAACAAGCAATAAAATAAAACGCTAACCGTTTTTACGGCGCCGACAATATAATGAAATAATCGTAACGGCCGTCGACGTCACGTTGAATTGCCATATAAATCTTCCTTGGGTCATATTGTCCGCAGTTCTCTTGGCAACACTTTAATATCGAGAAATATCATTCCGATAATCGAACGCGCACTAGCCGCTCCATATAAATCACTCCCCCGCGCTCGACTGTCGTTTATTTTTTAGACTTTCCATTTCCAAATAAAGTCCCTGAGCAACGGGCCAGTACTTCCTCTTTCCGGGGCGTTTTTATATGATTTGTCGACCGTCGGCCACTTCCCTTAATATTGTCAATATTTCAAATATTAATTGTTATAAATCAGAAAACTTTCCTTCCATTCAGCTTTTTATAGCTGTTCGCGGAATTAATATATTTTTTAAATTAACCAAGTCTGTTATCATGATGTATACGTATCTAATAACTGAGTGGAAGATACGTATTGATTTCAAATCTAAAATTACTGGGCGAGTCACGCGTCGACGGAAACGTGTTAAATTATGTAGGTACACCTAACACGTCAATCCACTACTTCGAAAAAGTTCCGCCCATAAAACATTAACAAGCACTCAAGAAATACTCGGGCACTGCCCCGTTCGTTAAGTAGTGTCAGCCTGTAGTTTTTCCCACCTCGCGACTGTCCACAGAGAGCCGGAGGGTCGCTGTCAACGCGATTGGGCAGCCGATATCTCCCAAGAGTGTCGCCCTTTGGCCAAGTAAGGGATTTCAAGCTGAAGATCATCGCAAAGCCCTCAATTAATGACAAACAACGCCTTAGCCATCTCGAGTCCAATTTTCAGTTGTCTCTACCGTTTTGTGCAGTGACAGTTGGCACGGGTCGGCCTACTCACGCGATAAACATTTCCTATCCCCAGGGTTAATGCCAGTAAATGGGTATTTTTACGTAAATAATGCATTGTGGATGTATGTAAAAACTATTGCGAAATAACACACATTCCTAAATTATTTTCCGACAAAACCGAACACGTTACATAAAGTTATCACACGCGTCATATTATTGTGTGAAATGGGATCGGAATACAATTTCACCAATATATTAAATATCTGCCCATTTGATAAATAGTAAACCAAGTACTACTAAGTCACGCGAGCACTGAAAATCTCTTAATTATCACCGCAAAACCAGTCTGTAAGTACTGAGGGATTGTTGTCCGATATTACCATGAAGCAGAGATGTGAGTCGGCGTTCGCTCGGCGCCCGCTATCGATCCTGGGGTGGAGGGGCGCGGGGGCAGAAATTTGGGAAAACTTTGAAAGTTTCGCGTCTAATTCAGGCGCACGCACACAGCGATGTAACCAGCTTAACCGTCGCACACAGATACGAATGTTCCCACGTAATTTGTGTTTTGTTTTGCACCATCCAAATATCACGTGTTTCAGGTTTGCAACGAACGTGAACGAAAAAATGTGACCATTTAAAAACAGTGCAGGACCGTAGTAAGTACCAAGTAGCTTATTGATTTAAAAGAAGACTCCTATACATATGATTTAAAAATAGCTCTACGTGTATTTGCTGTTGGCTGTTTTAAAACATAGTGACGTTAACGACACTTTATTATTGGGCACAGACACTAGCACACTACGTAGGTAAACCTCAAACTCTACGATAAACCTTAAACTCCTGAGTCTACCGAAGAAACTGTTGATATAATAATGCATATATATGAATACTCGTGTAACTGATTTAATTTTGTAAAAAAAAACATATAGGTACCTATCTAATTTGTATGAATGCTTCGCCAACACATCTGCTGATCAAAGCAAGTGTGATGAGCTATTGTGAGGGCCTTTCAAAGAAAACAATTAGCTATATGAGGCTTAGGGTGACCACCGCCGCTGTCTCCACACAATGGCCCGGAGACGGCCACTTCCTGCTGCGATCAAAGAATTTCTTTTCCCCACTATTCAATGATATAGCAGTCTTTTCAAATTGCCACTGACAGTTGGATCATTCTCATGTGAATTTGAACTATCACAGAGAAAAGTGAAAATATTCAAATAAATGAAATTTAAACATTGTAAACATCCTTTATTTATATTGTTATAAAAAGCTACCCTTATTTAAAAAATATTTTAAATACAATGTGGTGTATTTGTATCATTATAACCCTTCATGCGATGTAATTTTAAAGTTTTCCAGCCGGAAACCCTGGCTTTAGTGAAAAAAAAAACCCAGTTTCCGTAATTTATCGTGGTTATAATTTTTAAACATCCTTTGTCGTTCGCCGCGGTAAGTAAACAAGCTGTTTGGCCGCAAATAAAGGAATTCCATTCACAGGGCTTTTGTGGGTAAAAATTGGGCCGCAAATAAAAACAAAAGCGCTATGAGAGTGCAATTAGCGTGATTTAAAGACCATTTAATTAGACTTTGATTAATGCGATACTTAACTGGTTATTGTTTTTGGGTAATTTTTTATCGCTAAAAACGAGAAGGTTTTTGGAATTAAATGTTTATATAATGAGTACTTTATGATATTCGAAATTGGTATATAAGTTATTGCAAAAGGTTACATGAAACGTTTGACATTAGCTGCTGCAGTTCCTAAAGTAATTACCTGCATGATGCAAACATTCCTTCGTACTATTTATTATCTATTATTCCAAATAATAATATACTCGTTTATTTCTCATTATTATATGTTGTTATCAAGCAAAACGTTTTCGATGTTTTCTCCGTTAACAATGCTTTATCTTCTAAGATTTTAAAAGATACTTCACAAAGTCCAAATCTTCAGGAGAACTTTACGAGTAATCTTTAAGATTTCTTAGAGTCATCTTTTAAATATTATTTTTGTACCGTATTGAAGATAAAAGGCCAAAAGTAAAAAGACAACGTAGCTAGCAAATAACGTCAAAGTTCGTTGGAGTAAAGTATGTAGATAATAAGAATGATCAAACGTGAAACCATTATACAAAAGTCAAAGATTTGCTATTCGGTTATAGTACCTTATGTACCTATTGTGTTTATAAAAACATAATTATATAATATAAATGCGAATGAATAAAATGGGGCAGTTTTATCATTTAGTTACATCAAGTCAAATTAAAATAGATAATGAAAAGTGAAAAAAAAACTTATTTTGAAGAAATAATATTTGTTCATATCATAAGGTTGGTATTTTTATCATAAATACTTTAGACATTTACTATGGCAACAATAGGTATAATAATATGGCAGATAATAGCACCTCTCAATAAAATTAATCCATAAATAATACAACACAGTCGTAGATCATAAGCGCGTTCGCAAAGAGGACACTTTAATTACACTAATGGCGCACAAAATGTTAATTACAATAGAGCGACGATTTCTGAATTAAGACGGATTGGATGCTTTTGGATAACAGAAGACTCTTATTACAACTGTGCTTCTAAATAGGTATTTCAAAAATGAAGAATTATGAAATAACTAATTTTTTTATTGCTTAAAGATCCAGCTTGTGTTTCCATTCAATTTATACATTACCTATTCATTTTCAACAGTTAATTATCTCTAGTTTAAATTTACGAGAACGCATCTAACCTGTTTATTTAAGCCGACTTCAAAAAGAAGGAGAAGGTTCTTGATTCGACTGTATTTTTTAAAATGTTTTTTAACTCATAACTTTCGAACAGATGAATCCTTTCTTATTTGAAAGCTGATGCTTCCTGTTTGGTCCAGTTATAACAACGACATCCGTTAGAAAACTATTAAGTCTTAACTACAGCTTGTCTAATTTATTCTCTTTTGTCAAAATTTGTCTTTGTCATTCACAACGCAATTACATATCTATTACATAGATTAAATTTCTTACTTAGTGAATACACTGCAAATCTTTTTTAAACGTTTATTTGTAGCGAACACATTACAAATCTTTTTTATCGACATTTTATCGGAGAAAAGTGAAGGTAAAAGGTGCAAGTGCCCCATTGAATGATAACTGCGGGGCTTTGTCTCGTGCGTCCGTCTGACGAATCGAATTAAAAGGCTTATTGTGTCTACGTGACAGCTCCTCAGCCCCTCAACTCTCGACGAAGACGCGTTTTGTTTCAACCAAACTAAAATATTACAGGCCATTCACTAGATCCCACCCCACTAGGGGAAATCTCCTACTTGAATTTGTACTCAATTTTTAACAGGGACCGTTAATTAAGAGAGTTGCTCTTTATTGGCGAGGCAGCCTTAATGCGTTAATTGTCGAAATGCAATCTCGGAACGCGGCTTTTTATCATTCGAACCCAATTTTTGCCTCTCGCTCCGATTTTATGGGAATGATTAATGAATTTTAATAAGTGTCGCTCTCAATTAGTAAAATTTTATGAATTAATTTTGTTATTGTTTTCTGCTACTGAACAACTGAGCCAGTTTTATTTATGAATTTGCCGAAAGTAAAATTAAAATATTTTGCGAGGTTAAATCTATCCGTGACAAAAGTCGCAAAATACACAAATCACCACTCAAACTTACTATGTCATCATTAACAGTTTTTTTTATTGTTTCAGGCATCACTACGACTACGAGTACCATCACCTTCTGACCAAACAGATCAAGGTAATAAAATAATTATAATCATAATAAAAACTAAATGAAAATTATCTAAGAAATAGCATCAATGATCCATATTCTAATATTATGCTATATTAGAAAAATTGCATACAAAAATGTCCAAGCACAAAAAACAATCATACTGTCAACTTGTCCAAACATACTTACTCCACTCGTCAATTTAGAACCTTGCAGCCATCATTATTTTGCTGATAACATTGACTGAAAACCCTAGTACTTCCCTTGTATCCCTTGTACAGCATCTTAATTATTCATTACATACCACGACGTTTCTGCGAGACGCCGCGACGGCCAAAAAACCATAAAATTATATAGATACTCAAACGAACACGCACATTAATGAGGGCCGTGCAATATTTATACACAAGCTACCCTAATTGCTAGGGTGGAGAGTGGAAAAAATGGGCAATTTCACGTAATGTAATATGTATATTTAAGGCGGAATTCCCAAGCCCGGCGCTGAAATTCTGTCGCGGCGATACTTATTTCACGAAATCACTTCAAGTGTTTCTGTGGACGTTCGCTTGGAAGTCGCTCTACTTGATTTTTAATTAAGTTTTTATATATTTGGACATCATGAGTTAATAATGTGTAAATGTATATTAGAACAGGTGAAGCTGATATAAGCGTGATAAAAAACCCTTTGAAATAAAAAGACATTAGTATTTTAAGTCAATTAGAAAAGTTAATGAGATAGCAGTAGAAATTAAGCGTACCTTTAAATACCTTTTTTATTACTGTATGATATATAATGCAATTAAACAATATGGTGCATTATCATTACAATATTATGCTGTAAAATTAACAATTGACTTTTAATCAATAGTTTCTAGCAGCAGATAGAGCAACCTTCCATTCCTACGCAGAACCAAAGTAGCTCGGATTTTTATTTTTTCAATATGTTTAGGTGCTCAGCTCGCTCCCCTCGCCGCCACAATTTCCTCTTGACGGAAACCCTCAATCTAATGATACGCCTCCGTTAAAAAACACAAGGAAATTTAATAACGCCACAAGCCACCGACTAAGAGAGAAAACAAAGAAAATTTAATTTTGCTGATTCCCACATGCTCAATATCGACGAGAAGTTACGCTCTTGGTGCTCCCGAAAAAATTAAAAGCCAGCGTTGATCTTATCACCTTTATATGTTTTTGCTATCATAAGTACAAGTAGGTACCTAATAGAATCTTGGAAAACATAAAGTGTATGAAAATATCACTCATCTACCAATCTGCGCGCCTTAGAAATATTTCAGATCTAACAATACGAGTAGCATAAGCGTTAGGGAACAGGAAAAACCAACAAGCGGCACGACGAAAATCTGCATATCACGTTACGGGGACGTTTACCCTACAGTAATTATCCGGTACGAAGCTTTAACACATTTCAAAGGTAAGCAAATTAGTTCCGCACTTAATGATCCGACAAAGGGCGTAAATCTTTTTAAAAGGCTCACCCAAAGTGTTTCCTTTTTGTAGCGTACGTAAACAGTGAGTAAAAAAATATTTGCATAAGCCCCCGCATATGCAAATCCGGCGGCCCGTACGTGGAAAGGCGGTGAAAATTGTATCAAATTGTTCCAACGACACGTAGGCTTTGCCGGCAATTTGTCAAGCGAGTAATAATTATTTTGAGGCCCGCCCCGCTGTGAATTAGGCACACGGTGGTTTGTACCAGGAATTTTAAAGAGGTTCTGTCTTCGATCATATTTTTGGTAAAAAATGTGTGAAGGATTTTTGTCACAGTTATGAGGTTATAAGATAAAACAAGAACTTCAGTATACAAACAGTATACAGCCACGAATTGTTTACTTGCATTTTATTATGGTATTATAAAAAATGTGTAAAATTTTTTATTCCAAACAAGAATAACATCATTTCAACACAAGCATTTGCTGTTGAATTTAAAATAAATAATTTACACAGCAATTGATCTGAACCTTTGGAAAAATTAACGTTTTTGGGGTCGTGCAATTTTGTTTTATTGACGCCCATCGAGGGCTTTTATTTAAACGTAAACATCGGCCAACAGGACGGACAATTTCCCACGCTTTCAATAAAAATAAACTGCGCAAATCGTTGAACGGAGGTCTCGTTAAGCCCGGCTGGCGTAGGACGTTGAAAAATGTTATACGCCACCTGTGGCGTGTGTAATCGTATGCGTTTATCTCTGCCGGGAGCGCGTGCAGCGGGCTCGTGTCCTTCATGGAGCACACATGGATATAAAATTGACCAAAATTTTCATTTAAAAATTGTATACCTTAGTCCTTTCAACATTCAAAGAATGGTAGATAAATAGACAACACTTTATTGTACATCCACTAACATTAAACATGATTATAATTCAAATCAAAACTAAATTTAACGCAATTCGAATACATTCTCCAGGCATCAAATATATTCAAATTACGCGTACTTATACCTAATGAGCATAGTTCATGGCCGATTTAAAATAAGATCTCCTCTTTTCTGAGTTTCACTTTATGTGCTAATATAGCTTGATTGCCACTACTGAAAATTCTCCAAAAGACAATTTGAATAGGAAAAGACCTTCATCCCCAGCAAAACAATTTCTTCAAAGTTATTATGTAAAAAAGCGCAGCATAAAAAGGTTGGCATTAATTTAGTTCGAAATATTATAAGCCCTTCTAGCATATATCCAATTTTCTATGTGAACATCTGCGTAAACACGTACGGGCCTCGTGCATCCGTTCAATTCCACACCGATAGCCCGAATTTATGCGGTGGTCGGCATTCAGGCAATTATCATTCACGCAATCACCGGACATTCGGCTCTTCGGCTCTCTGGTACACCGTGCCGGCACCCAGTCAATTAACACGCCCATTGCAACCCACTCAATTGCGTGAACCGATTTATTGGTTTAATACATTTACCGCGGAAAAACTGATAAAAAGTAACTTGTGGGATGTATTGCGAAATTGAGGAGCTTTACCACTACTATAAACTGAATTTTAAAATAAACTAGGACCGTACGCTTTAATTAAATCTATTGGCCTTGGTTGCCAGGCAACGCTTTGTTGTTAAACATTATCTCTTTCAAATGACTGAAGTATAGTAGGAACAGTTTGAATTGAAAACGTAAACTTTTTTGTTTACTTAAATCTCCTTAAGTATATATTTTTTTAAGAAACATCCCTACAAAAAACGAAGCAAGAGTCCTTTCAACGTCGACTAACCACAAAATTTCCCACGGTTATGAAGTCTTAATAGTGAACCACCGACCTTTATGAAGTCGGGCGGACACAATAACGATAAAGGTGAGCACAAAATCCGGACAATAAACTCGGCAAAAAAGCTGAACGAGGGCTAGTGCGGGGAAATAGTTCGTGAAATTTCGAAGGGTCCTGTAGAGGGTACGCGAACGGTGTCTCGTACGGGACACTTTACGACGGTCCTCCCAGTAAACCTGCCCATTATGTTGGGTTAAAAGATCGTACTGTTCGTGATATAAAGATGCCGAGAGCTAAGATTTGTTGCCGGTTTATGGATGTAGAAGGGTTGTCGGATGCAGCGGAGGGTATTATGATCATGTCGAGTGGCGAGGTCGTATCATTTTCAGAAGTCAACATTGCGAACATGATGGAGGGATTTTGAGGACTGCGCGGGAACCTTGAATTACGGTATCGTTGCTATTTTATTTACGTGAAGTGCTGCTGCGTTGAAGCCTATCGTTGTTTATACTTACATTTTTTCTATTTGAACTAAATATTTATAGTATCTATATTACTCTTTGGACTCGTTAATACAGAGACAATGAAATAAATATTCAGCAACTGATGTTTTTTTCTAATTAGGTGCATAATCGTATTTTAATTATAATCTGACTATAAGTCAGTATATTTATGTAAACATACATTATAATAATGATGTAAGGACTGCTGCGTGCTGCGTCTGACAGGTTTCAATTATTTTTATTATCTTTGATCAATTAATAGATCGATTAGGTGGTAAAGTAACACTATATGAATATTTTAATGTAGCGTTGTTACATTCCGAACTGTTATTGAACATTAAAGTTGGGTGAAAAGTTTAAATGGTGGGTACAGTGTCGGTAAATTTTCATTAAAATTTTCAGATTAGCTTGTAGCAGTTTAATATAAATTTATTTAATTCCATTCACTAAATATTCAATTAACGTAACATATAGTCCAAATATTGTCGTGATACACGTAAATGCTAGATTAGTTTGAAGGTGCGACGTCTGCGGCTAATTGTGCACGATCGTGAGTCCAGTGCAAACAGGGTAAAAGGTGTTTATAGGTGTTTGCTGGTCCTTCCATGAATTGCTCTATTTACACTAGCTGTTTAGTCCGATGAAACTTCATGCTACCTTGCATGCAAATCGTATCACGTTGGTTCTACCGATGTTAAAATGTGAGAGGTTAATGTACATTTAGATGTTAGAGAAAACACTTTAAATGTTCCACTGCACTGGCTTACTGATTGCAATTCCTTATACTTTTGTAATTACATACCCTCCAACAGTTCCTTCTAGAAGGTTCCTGGATACAAAGATTAATTAACTTGGACAAGGAGAGGAGTTCGACTGCCAGGTTCAATTTGTGCATAAGCGTGTTTCTTCTTGCACTGACTATTGAAAATTGACTGCGGGGATAAATCTGCATTACTTAAAAATAGGAAAGCCAATTTGAAGGTTTTAAGGATATTTAGTTAAATCAGGGTATGTAACAGATACAATAATGTCCAAGAAATCTTTGTACTAGATGTCACGCCATTGTTAAATTTAGACTTACCAACCTTATATTTCATCATTTGGATCCACGCTGGGACTATGATATTTCTCATAACATGATGCAAGTTTATCTTTAATCATTTTCCGTCTCAGTATCAAAGCATAAATTCTAGCTCACCATTCTTAATTTTGTCAGCGTCCTATGAAATGTGTTACTAAACCCTATTTTCTACTAATACCAGTTTACCCCAAAATGGTTTCGAGACAACTATTGCGGTCAGAGTATCGCCCGACACGCCCCGGTCAATCCTTTTGACGCCCGGCCTGTGAACCAGCCCTTTGAGCTCGGACCCACCGCAAACGTTTGTACACACCTTTAATATGAAGCGATATAATGAAAATCTATGTGAATAATTCGGCCAATGCTTTATAGAGCACCAAAAACTGCAGGGAAGAACAGCTTTATTCTGTTTAGAATATTAATGTTCACTGACGTCAGTTAGACTTTGCTTTTCGAGTGATTAAATTTTAAATGTAATGTCTACTTAATAGGTAATATAATCTCGTATTGCGATGCCCTAGCATGTTGGAGTTAATGTACATGTATTGTACAGATGGAATGCACAGCAATGAATGGAAAATTTCATGTAGATACTTTTGATTTATCCGAAAAAATGCAAAATATATTGCGTAAAACGCGATTTACAACTGAAATAAAAATTAAATTTCGCGAAAGCCACTAAATATGTATTAGAATCAAAGCAAACGGGATGAGTTGGAAGTTGGCTCGTCCGGAGCGCGGTTTCACAAAATATGCAGTGCGGGCGCGTTTCCGAACGTACCTCTGCATATTACATGAACCAACTTTAACGGATTTCTTCAATATTTTAGCGTGGGAAATTCTTTGTCTGATATTTTCAGTTTTTGAATTCAGCTTTTAACATAAGCAAGGAGGCAGATCCTTCGGTTACTTTTACCTTGATATATATCGTAATCTTTGATCCGATGATTAGCTTATATTTGCTCAGACCCAGCGTCCAAACGATACCAAAATCCTATTTGTTCCTTAATTATGATTTTCCATCTATCCATCAACCAATTTTTTTTTGCTTTCAGCCTTGGCTTTTGGCAACGGCTTTCGACGACCACCGCCGGACTTACGCCTCCCCTAGGTGGCGCCACTCAGCCCTGTTCCCTGTGAATTCAGCAATTTCCCGGTGACATCAGTCGAACGAATCGGAAAGTGACTTAATATGCACCTTTTGCCAAGATGCGGTCGCCGTTCGGGGTATTTTCTTACCCATTGTCTGTCAGTCCTTCGGATGATAGTAACAACAATATCTTCTGTCTCTATCTACTTTCTCTATCTTACACTACTCTACCTATCATCTACTAACCACGTGCAATGACGAGATTGCACTTGAGACTTAATTTCATTTCCTAATACACGCTGGTCCTATTTGCACGCGATCCATCCGTGTTTGCAACCGCATTCATTTCGCTCAACAGACGCTCCATATTTTCCTTTTGTCTAGACGAAATCTTAGCGAATATTTAAGTAGTTTAATTTTACCGCTACACTCTTACGTGAAAAGAGATCGTCTTGCGTGAATCTGCGAATGTCATGATATATAGGTACCTACATCTAACCAAACAAGAGGCAATACTGTAATATGTTTATAATTTTATTATTAAATGGTTCGTGGGTCTGTATACATTTTTAAAAGTGTTTATTATTGCTTGACACTTATTTAATTAGGAGTAGGTAATGAAATTAGTAGTTTTGTAAAATCATAATAAAAAACTAACTTGATAGGGTATATTATTCGTTATTAAAAATGTATGCGAGATCTTCAAAACATACAAACAATGTTTACGAACGTCTTTCTTATAGAGATTGTAAATGAAAGGAACCAGCATGAAGTTAATTTCTCTAAATATTCCGTAGTTAGAATAGCACATTGCTTATAAGTATTGTCAGTACAACTCTCAACCGCAAAACAAATAGGTAGGTATATCCAACAATCGCAAGTTCATATGGGGAGGCGATATCTTCAAATTGCTCATGTAAGACGAAATTAACCCTCGGCCGCATTAACACAGATAAGTCGGCGAGCTCATTTGCGAGCCTTCCGGCTGGCGCTCGTTACATCTTGATATTCTTTACCCCTTCACCGATACCGCACCACACGAGCAATAAATGGCGCGGAAGAGCCCGCTATCGCGAGACCCGATATCTTCCATCCGAATTAATTTCAGAACGCTCGAGAAACGAAGTTAGTTCGCGGACTTGTTATTTCTACGTGCAACCGAGCGAGAGCACGCGAGTTCTAATCGCGAAGAGTTGCCAGATAAAATGGCGACCCGTAATTACCATAACACGCCTTTCGAAGATATGTGGAGAATCTTAATGGTACGGTGGCTCCGTAAATAATGGGCTCTTATGGGAAAGTTGGTAAGAGCACTGTTTCGAATGTAATTTTAAGGGCCCTGCCTCACGTGCTTTTAGAATAATGTGCTAAACGCCGCGTTGTTACATTAATGACGGCATTTGTTTGTCATTACGTCTTCATATAAATTATTGTGTATCAGGTGTTTAATATTTACTAGTCAACCATTCGAGTCACAGCTCACAGCACAAAAAATTTTTATAACTCAAATAGCAAAAGCAGTATAATATTTATTAATTGTACACAACGACTAATTAACAGCCGAATAAGCTTGTGTTAGACAACACAAAGATAAAACAATTGCAACACACTAAAACCATAATTCCAGCAGCATACAAAAAGTATGAAAGCAAAACTAAAACATTAATCTGAACTCAAACACCCAACACAACCGCAAATAGTTTCACGGTCACAATCTGTATTACAGTATTAGCTTTCCGCAAACATCCATGCAGTGCTGCATTGTTCCATACAAAGCTCCTCCAACTGTTCACTGAATACATTTTAAAACGTCTCGGGTTATTCAGGAAACGATATGTACCTGCGCCGTACTACAATGAACATGTTCCCGACGTAACAGCCACTGTAAATTAGGCACCAAAAACGGTCTCATTTTCCACCCGAGTGCTGCGGTTAATATTGTCTCGCTCTTGAAATATGCAGTCTTACCTGCGGCAACCGGCGAATGCACTGTAATTGTTGAATATACTGCATCGTTTAATCCCAGCTACATCTTCGGGAATGTTCGAGAATGCAGCCAAGATTTGCAGGCAGTCTGCGGCTATGATACTTGGCCTCGGGCCTGGTGCTGCTTTAATAGGCGGCTTAGCTCTAGCCCGGATTTCTTGATGGCTCGTATAAACTGTAACAAGGCCGCAGCATCTAAATTGCTGAGCAAATATCAGCGAACAAACCTAAAACATTTACATACCGAAAAGCTTTTTTTAAGGCTATGACACCCCCGAAATTTCCTTGGCGTACGAACTTCGAAGTCGCTACTGTAAACAGCCGTCAGGCGTCGTCAGTGAAATTGCAAAAATGTAAAAGAGCTAATGTTTGCTCACCTTAAACCCCTTCCCGACCCCACGTCCTGGCGTGACGAGCCGGATAAAAGGCTTTAATACACCCTCATCCCTTATTACGAAACTTGAAAAAGACAACAATATAGATCCAATGTGTCGCGGGCGCGGGCAATCATACGCGCATCGAAGGTGACGCGCTGAAGCTAGCCAAGTGTGGAGATGCCTCGAGCGTCGTTTTGTATTATCATTCTGTATGGAAATGCCGAGTCAAAGGGCTACACGCGTTATGAGATCTAAAACAATACGGATTGTTACAATCCCGTTTCCTTCATATGTGAGGAAATGATATTTGAATATTTAATGAGAAGTCCTCGCTTGTGTCATAAATATGAGTTAGTCGAGTGTATATCGCGACATTTTGATGCGTACTATGTTAGTAGTGAGTTGTGTTCTTTGTTCAAAATGTTTTCTATCAAGTAAGTTTTACACAAAGGTAAAGTTTTATATAATTAAATTTTGATATCAATACAAAAAAAATACTTTCGATTAAATAAAAAAAAACGTTTCCATACAAATGTGACTTGAAACACATCAAGCAGTCATTACCGCCCTCTGAAAAACCTCGGGAAGCTATTTTGCAAGTCAAAACTCCTTGACGGCTTCGTGCTCTCATACTGAGTGCCAGAGGTGGTAACTGTGTCATTTAACGTATAAAAAAATAATACATCAATAAAAAACCATTTGATTTTAAGCCATACCTCATATTTTATAATCATTTAGCTAACAATTTAATGAATAGCTTTTTTGTCCTAGCAATATTTAGTATATCACATAATAGAGAGATTTTCTGTAGACTTTCCTAGAGACGAAGTATTAAAACTCTACTTCGGCTCTCTGTAGCAAAGTCTACAAAAACATTTACAATATACTATGAACTAAGATTTGGAAGTCCGAAAACGCAAGAACATTTCTCCACCCCAGTATAATGTTTGGCGCAAACTTTCAAAGCTCAACTAATCATAACAACGTTATGCTTAGTATAATGCAAAAATGGGCCATTATAAAGTTAAAGGTGTGCTAATTTCAGTGGAGTCGCAGCCGGCACCTGCGTGCCTCGACATTTACACGTACATAAATCAAGCCCTAACCCCGCGTCATGAGCAGAGATCGTTACTCAGTTGAATGAGTGGTAAGTCATATGCAAATCCGAGATATAAAAATGAGGCTATTAGCTTGTCTTAAGTTGTAAAATATGGAGTTTTCGTTATACTTTTAGCTAAATTAGAGATATTTGATTAGAAAATTGTAACTAAATATGTAAATTAAAAATACGTAGAGATAAAAAAAATCCTTAAATTTTATTTGAACTTAAATTGTCTCGAATTTTTATATTTTTATCTAAAAAGTGATTTATTATTTCAACGTTAGACAGTCCTACTGGTATGTATGGGGTGAAAATTATAACACAAAAGTCCATGCAGATTTTCTCGCAATGTTTTCAAAAAATAATAAAATGATAACTACTCGTTACTAGTATTTAACACGCACATATTAAACTTAAGGCCGGAACTAAAGGAAAGGTGTCACTTCGTGCGTTATCATCGCTACTCTTATGTGAAATCAATAGCGGAAGTATCAGTAGTTTCAGAACGCCAAAATCATTTAAAGCATCTGTGTTTCATATGAAATTGATAAAACTCCGTCCACCACTTGGGAGCCTCGCGAATGATATTCATTCTGAGCGGCATGCGTCGATCCTCACATCGTTAAGGCGACGTGTACGCCATTACGTGGAATTATTCCCGCATCCGACGCGTTCACCACAAATTGACATTCAATCAGTGTCGCGACATTGTTTCCCTATCAATCCTTATTGGGAGTTGGCACACGCGCTCCGCCGATATTCCGCCATCAAATCGCAATTTGTTTATGAAAATTTATTGTATTTGCCATTACCGCATGTGGATTCTTTTCCTACGGGAGCGACCCCAGAACGAAATCATCTTATTCAATTCCCTTTTTGCATACATCACACACGCGGGCGTCTTCAGAGGGGAACATCGCAGTTTTTGTCTGAACACGTGAATCGCGTTTGGGACGCGTGTTCTCTTCTTATTAGTCTGGATTGCGTATACGTTTTTCGTAAATCGCCCGCGGGGTGTACACCTTCGTATGTCGGAGTATTTCTTGTTCGGAAAACGATGTTTCTTAAAAATTTCTGATGTGCGAGGCGTAATGTAAAGAGAAATATGCGATGTTTCCTTTTTCTTTAGCTGAAAGCCTTTTCATAAGATTATACAAATTTGACACTACACAAATACGATTAGATTACGTATAGGTACATTTAAATATTATACTTATTAAATATTTATATTTTATGTTAAGAAATTATCTCGCAATTATTAGTCTACTAACTATTAGTGAAGAAGTTAAAAAATGTTAACCAAGAATTATCACGTCATCTCTACTTAAAAAATGCACCAGCTCTGTGTGCTAAATATTGCCAATGACATCTATTTATCATGAAGACATATGCAAATACCGTAGAAGGTGACGAATCGCGGAAAATTTCCAATTCAAAATTCCGCAGAATCATTTATCAGGTGGGAATTAGCGCGTCGCACATGAGCCGTCGATGTCGGCTGCGATATGCGATATGACAGCGCTTCCCTTCTGTTTCGAGGATTTGGGAAAAGAATTGTCGCATATATCACCGTTAATAGGGTGAGGAGAGAGCACTACTTATGCGTAATGCGACAAGGAAACATGCTATTCGGGTTTCAGTATACGAAGGTTTTTCTCGTCGTCCTTACGCTAATAAATATAAGACTGAAAATTGTTTAAATGCGGCTACTTCGGAATGTGTAACTGCACGCATTCATACGTTCATACATTTCAGAGCTGGATTTTCAATTGCTATAAATATACGAGCAGTGAGCCGAGCGACTCAATAATAGGGGCATTAGCATTCGTCCAAGCTTTCTGCTAGTTCGACTGTGGCAATATGTCATAAATTTCGCCAATTCTGTTTGATCCATTAATAATACATGAGGTAGTTTTAGTTACATCTTGTGATAATAATGATGTAAATAAATTTCGTGTCTTGAAGCGACATCTATAAGCGAATGATATATCGTATATATGTAACCGTTACAGTTTAATTTAATTTAATATAATATTTGTATAATATTATTGTTATAGGTATTTATTTGTCTGTTAGAGACAGTCGTGCTTAGTATCTATACACACGTATAGTAAAATTATTAAAGAAAATCGACTTCATACAAACAATGTCACGGCCAGAATTTAGTTTGGACATAAGAAAATATAGCAGCTGTAATAAATATAATAATTTTAAAAAAGTAAAATTGCAACAGCCAGAAAATATTAAATGCAAACAACAACCAGACACGTCAAATATTCCCTAAAAACATAACATTAACCCCTTTGACGTAACGATAACACAGTGACATAACGATAATGCAACATCGTGGTCATAAACACGCCGAAATGACTGCGTAAAAAGCAACGGTGTCTGTAAATATGGACAGGCGATGTCTACAACGATGGCAAAATTATAGCGAACACCGTAAAGACGCTTTTAGGAAGAAGGAAAGTCGTGCACACCTAATTTTTATTACGGTTACGAACACCACGCTTTGTATCTTCGTTTTTTAATATTTTAAATGATTATATCGTTTTTTGTTTTTAATGTTGATTAACATTTAAGTGCATCGTTTTACTTACTTACTTGGTATGCCATAAATAAATAAATAAGTGACGTGGAAAGAGAACCAAGCAGAAGCAATATTTATTTTGATGAATTCACCTAGAAAATGATTCTTTGTAACGAATTTCACTTATGATACACGTATCTAATCCTAGTATGAAACTATATGAGTATGAGACATTACTTCTTTATTGTTTATAAATATAACTGACAGTTACGACTGCACGTTTTCCTATATTTTGATATTAGAAGTCATCACGATAAAAATTTAAATATTTATACTAAGTTCATGCATTCCTCGTAGCTTATTTTACGTTTCAAGCTACTTTATATACAGTTTAATACAAATTCATTGGTACGCTGAAAGCGGGCGCAAATCAGCCGAAGATTATGCTAAATACTCGTAAGTATTATATTCTGTACGTACGGCGCATACGTAAATAGAGTTTATCAAGCCCCTTGCTAAAAAGCTGTTATATTTTCAACACATGATTATGTAAAAGAATTCCGAGATTCCTCTGCGAGGGAATGAAAATGTGTGTCGTTAAGATGCGAGATCTCTCCGATTTGCATCCGAGGTTGCCACGCCACAATACAAGGTATTAGCACCAATATGTACACTTATGGCGCTGAGTGTGTGATTTCTTTCAAGTTTTGTAAAAGACTTTGGGGATAAAATACAGTCATGAAGAAAAGCGAAATACTTAACAGTGAAGTTAAATTGAAGGTTTTTTAAGTAAAATAACATTTAATTTTAATACTTACGCAAAACTTGTGCCGCGTTATTTTCAATCCCGTACAAAAACAAAATAGAAAGCAAATAAATATTATGTAGGTATCTACCTATATCAACAACGACAAATCACAATCACATAGCAGTAATATTCCTAAAATGTCGAAACAGTTAGAAAAATTACGAAATACAACAAAAGTCAAATTTTCCGACTCAGCAAACGACTTCCTCGTCAAGTTAATAACATAAAACAAATTACCATCGAAATCTCCGAGCAGCGGCGAAACAATTAATCAAAACATTCGGCCGTTGAAAAAATTAAGGGAATAAACCTTCCCAGGCGGAATGCCATTATTATTATTTAAATCTTCGAGACTTGCACGATATAGATATAAGTCTGCAATAACCCATTTAGGAGGATAAGAAAAAGGGATGGTAGTCATTAGCATATAATGACAGTAATTAAAATACACAAATAGAGCTATAAAGAAGGCCCGGCGTTGAAGGGTTGTCTTCATCATCCGAGAGAGAATTTATACATGGCAAATATTTTCGCTGCGGCTCAGGCAAGCCGCTACGAATTAAGAACGCCATTGTTTAATTTATTAATTAATGGACCCACTGCTGCGACGATGACAGTTGGATGATTCAATTTTATACGCACTGAGTTAATGATTTGGATAACGTATTTAGTAAGAAAATAAATTGAATTATGAAATCCAAAATATTTTAGGTTGCCTATACAAATGCATGTATTGTATACCACACATTGTAAACATGGACAAATCTATTCTTACAAATCTTATAAATCCATGTTGCCGCACTTTTTTCTTAACACTCAATACTCAATCGAATCGACTTTTGTCATGTTAATAAAACTCATCTATAGATAAATAGAGGAAAGGCAATCAATCTTCAGATCTTCAATTATTTTCTCGGTTTCGAGTGCGTCTGCGCGCTATCAGGCTGAAGCTATACTGTATAGTTAATCATTTGTGAGTTTACTCTTGATTTTAAAGGAGTGCCAAGAGTTTTTTTCCGCCGGCTTTTTTCTCCCGGCC
>DWQL01000181.1:0-18576 GCA_018231265.1 Noctuana haematospila | reverse complement strand
AGGTGTGTACATGTACCTATTAGATTCGAAATAATATATTTTGTCCCTATTTTTCGATTGAGTAGATAATGTATTAATGTTCTATGTAAGGGGTAACGATAATTTATTTTCATAGGGAGAATTTTCAAATTCTTCACTGTCCTCAAATTCTTAAAAACATAACAATAACGCAATTGTTTCCACGGAATACACGTAGGTACCTATATAGTATTTTTTTGGAAAACTTGAATTGTGAAGTAAGTAAGTACTAACATATTATATTACATTTTTCCGTTCTCTACCACTCAGGCGTGGGTGAAAATACTTAATAGAAGCACTTTATTAAACGTCTCAAAGACACTATTAATGGCTCAGAAATTTCTTTACATCCATATATTTTTAGTATATCAATGGTAGTTAATTAACGGACTTTACTTTTCACTAAGACGCCATAATTGTAATTCTTATTCAAAGCTAATTGCTCTCTATGAAAATAGAACAAACACGTTGAAAACATCGAGTAAATTAGGAGTAAATTAAGATAAATAAAACTATATATAGGTATTAAATACAATTAAAATAAACATTGATGAAGTTGTGATGCAACGAAAACATTTAATCTTATTAGCTAAATGTTAGCAAATTGAATCAAATTATATTCGTATTTGAAATAAAAACTGCAACTAGATAGACACATATTCGAAATATTTTTAATAAAATATTATAGGTAATTATTATTTTTGTGTACTTTAACGTTTTTCACACACATACAGTCATGAACAACCAGAATGGAAATAGAAATCTATATCAATCCATTTAATATCTTCCCTTTGGGAATTGACCATGAAACTGTATTTAACAGACATGTCGTTAAAATTATTTTACTTAGGTACACATAATAATATATTGTACTTAAAAAAGTTGTGTTGTTTTGTTGGCGGTGTTGAATTCAAGCGAACTTATTTGTAATAATTGTGTATTTCCAAAAAAATTACATTATAATTTTTAATTTAGTATTTTACATAAAAACAAAGGTGTAGTTCGTTAGTAGTTAGTAGCGTTCATCGATCAACGCGTAACTTATTTTTCGATAAGAAGTTTCGATTTTCGACCTTCTTTAATAATAAAAAAAAATCCTTCTATAGGATATAAAAGTATTCGTAGAATAGTGTATGTGTATATCTTCTATATCGTGTATATTCTTGTAGTGTTCATTCTTCAGTTTTGTAAGAGATAATCGTTAGTACTAATAGGTTCAGTTATTGTGTAAAAAATAAAAATGGTCGATGAAGCGGAATATGATAAGTAATTAGTTTTATAGGTAATAAATGTTATAACATTAACTGCGGCAGCGCAATAAAACGTTTCGTAACTAGACTTGTAGCAAAGATTCGGACTTTACCCTATTTTAACGGCTTTTAATTAATGCCCTTTGACTAGTAAACTTTTTATTATGTACGATCTAAGAATAGACACAAGTAGAGTCGGTAGACTCGGTAGTAACAAGTCTCGATGCATTGTGAATGCAGAGTGAATGAAAGAGTAGTAGGAAACAGATGTCGCAGGTGGAAAATTTGAACGTAAACTTTAACTCTTAGATGGACGATCGCGTGGGGCGGAGTTTGAAGCGCAGATCGTTCTAAATTTAAAACGCGCGCGGCCGCAGTGCGCCCTGACCTACTTGCGAGCGGGGCCGCGATGCGGCGCGCGCGCCGCCCGCCTGTGCGTGCACATACGCAACGCGAGGTTGCCGCTGTGTGCGTGAACCACTCGCCATTACGCGTTTCGCCAGATGCTGCGATGTTTGCAACATTTATTGCTTATAAGTATGTAGTATGTACGTACATAAATCAGAATAAATAGACTCGCACATAGTTGCCAAAATACCTGTAATCAAAAATTGAGATAACCTGTAATCCCTTTATAAATATACTTATTTAGCGAAAAAACTAGAATAAGTACGTACTTAATTTGAAAAATAACTTTGTAACATACTTACTACAGCAAAATTCTATTTTTGACACGCTTTTATAAGCGCTTGTATGTATGTATGTACATATATATATAATGTATGTAACGGAATATTTGAACGTGATTTTCACCTATTTTGCAAAATTAGATTTATTTGAAACTTTGCACATCTTTTCAAGGACCAATGACAATACAATAATTTGATATATCGAAAGTGATCTGGGGATAAGTGTAGGAATGTGGAGGTACCTGGTGGAACTCCTCAGCGGGTACTAGTAAACCCTTCGAGTTTGGGTTCATATGATTCGTCTTGATGAGTCCAATATATTGCAATTAGAAACAAATAATAATAAAATACATCCGCATATCCTTCACATACGTATAAAAAACTAAAAAAAACACGCTGTCATAGCCAAACTTAAAATTAAAATAATTTTAAATAATTATTAACAGAATTATTAATTTTATTGTACAAAAAGCGTGCTTGACAACAAATGTTATAAATGATAAAAACATAATTCAACGCTTATAACTAGTACCGGGATGACCGAGCTCAGCTCAGTATTTTTTTTGGTAAATCGTATAAATGGAATTGACGTCTTTTTATTTGGCATGACATTATTTCATCACCTAGTAAGGGACAATGTAAAGCAGGCCTAGACAGTTTATTTATTAAATCCATAAGCAGGCAGTTCATATTTACAACATAAAGTGGCCGGCACACCATAGATATTTTAAATTTTTCATTGCCTGAAAACACTGATAAAGCTATTTAACCAAACATTGTGACAGAATTTAATAAATTATTCTGTCTGTTAGCATTTACTTTTAGAGCATAAGAAAAATATTTTTCCTTTTTATTTACTTGGATCGTCTGAACATCAGATTTTAGTGCCATGCACACCGGTCGGTGTAATAAAATTAAGGGTTCAAATTGGTTTTTTTCACGATAGTTATTATCTTGATCTTATGAGACCTTATGCCGGTAACTACATTTCTTGAAGTAAATAAAAATTGCATCACTGTTCAAATGTATGTGTCGGTCGAAGACAGATATAATTTTCCTACTTTACCATCAGTAAAAAAATAAGTTGAAATTGCATTTTCTATTTGGATTATCTTTTTTTTATTTCATGCCCGTATGTGCCTTCAGTATATTGTTGTATTCGTAGTTTTATTGTAATTGTAATGTTATTAATTTAGCTACAAAATGTATAGCCAAGTAACCTATTCAAAATTTGTCATTCGCAGCTTAGAATTTATCACTGCGGTCGATAAACAGAACGCCCGGCACCACCACTAGGCCGCAGTCGTTTCAAATTGTGATGTAACTAAAGATTGAGAACACTAACATAAAATGTATTTTAGCCGATAGTGCTTACTCTAGATCTATAAGGTTATTAAAGATATGTATACTAAAACAAATTATAATGTTTGCTTTGAATTAGTCGTAAGTGCGGTCTGTGCATAGTCAAAACTGGTCAATGCAATCTATATACTCTTTCTTAGTTAGAAAACAAACCTATTAGTGACACTATGAGCACTAGGATAACTTTTATTGAAACAAATACAACATTCCGTTAGATAATACCTACCTATGCATATTTCATAAAGGAGATTGAGACGCAGTTGAAAAAAGGTCTATAAAAAAGTTACTTGAATTGTTAATTGATTTTATGGATACAATTCACACGCTCATGTTTATAGAGCAGTAGTCCCTTGGAATAACTATGATTATACTTATTTTTTTTTCTGATAAAATATACATAAGAATCCATCCATCAGTCTTTTAACTGCTGATGTAGACCTGGCGTAGTTGGTGCAACTTCGTCCGCTCCTGCGCCCTCTGACTTAATCCAGCGGTTTGCCGCTATTTTCTTCAGGTCATCAATTCATTGGGTGCTTCAGGGTGACTTAACCTGTGCTTCTTTTGCCGAGACGTGGTCGCCATTCAAGGACCTTTCTTCTTAGTCGGTTTTTAGTCCTTCGAACAATGTGGCCTACCAACTGCCACTCCAGCATGCTTATTCTGCGAACTATGTGAGTGACTAGTTCGTCTACAGATTTCATTATTTTGGATTCTGTCGTGTAGAGGAATACCGAGCACAGCTCTGTCCATAGTTCGCTAAGCTTCGGATGAGGCTCACCGCTCACATTAACATGATTGTATGTTAATGTGGTATACCACGTCCATGCAATTAACACTGGCAACGCACATTGCTCGAACACATTCGACTTCAGAAACTGGGGTATATTGGACTAGAAGAAACTTTTTATTTTCACGAACACTCCCTGTTGAGTATCTTAATCAATGAGCTGTGATTTAAATAACTCTCTCAAAGTTGATCTTACAAAGAAAGTTTACCTATAGATTAATTATTACAAGCTACCTCGTAACTTTTTTTAGATCGAATTTTAATTTGCGAACATTGTTCAAATAAGCACTGCACTCATAGCGTAGTAAGAGCCTACGTCAGATGACACAATTCTCACAAATCGTTGGCTGACCCGAATAGGTGTTGCGAGAGCCGACCCGCGCCGAGCCTTGTGTAATGCCAGCCACCACCGCGCCACCGCTGCAGCACTGCATCGGTACACAATGGACTCTATCACCACATTCATTGCCATTTACACGTTGTTTTGGCTGAAATTATCACCTACGACTGAACTTTGAAATACATCTCGTGATATTATTAGTACTTCACTGCATTACCAGTAAATAAGTAATAAGTGGGAAGTTCCCCTTAGTTTTGTACACAGTTTTGTCGGTTTTCGCAATGTAAGTAAACAAATAATGTATTTCAAATACTACGAAATTCACTCCTGATTGTCAACTTTACGAGTTATTGTAACCGGATGTTCAAATGTAAAGTTTTTTATGACTAGCTGTGCCCTCAGGTTTCACCCGCGTTAAGAATTGCAAGAATCTTGATAGACTGAGAAGTCTATCTTGATCGTAAAAGAATTTTTCAAATCGGTCCAGTAGTTCGAGATTAGCGCGCGTTCAAACAAACAATCTCTTCAGCTTTATGTTATTATTAGTATAGGTTTATGAAACGAAACAATACACATCTTACTTTTTCAGGAAAGTTCAATTATGTTTATTTATTATTAAGAAACTTATCTCAGATATTTTTATCAGTGTAATACCTCGTTAGGTATTAAGTCGTTACCTAGGCAAGCAGTTAAAACAAGGGTGGTTGTTGCAAATCGGGTGTGCGCAGGCGACTGTATCGCACCTTTCGACACAATCGGCTGTCGCCGTCGGTGGGGTGAGTGAGCTGCGCAAGCGCAATTTCACAAGACGCCTCGCTCGACCTGTCGCAACGTAGTACCCAAATGTGACATGAACACGTATCACTTTACACGTCCACAAGACAAGTATGCGTGCCGAATTTACTATGTTGTCTTAAATACTCAATACTAACAGTAGGAGGTAATTGCTTAAACAACGTTATTTAAAGCAGATGGATAATTGCGTAGGAGGTACATACCAAAACATAACGTCTTGAATGGCCCTAATAAGGCTAGTTACAGAATTATCTTTCTCAATAAAAAAGTTCTGTTAGTACATATTTAAAAGTATTACATTATTTTTTTGACGTCCATTAATCATATTTTTAGCTTTTTTTTGAATAAGTGACAGTAGACTAAATAGTAAATTTTCCCATTCGATTTGTAGAGATCAGGAATACACAATCGATACAGAAGCATAAAACATTGCATATTCGAAGAAATATGTATCTCCATTTATTTTTATCATTACATCTACCTATAATGAAGCAAGCTAAACCGATATACGTAAAACATAAATAATAAGTAATTAAAGTAAACAATAAATTTCTAGGTATGCATCGTGAAGTTTATAGTAACCCCCTTTGTTTAAAAAATAATTAAAATCGGTAGACATAAATAATATTCTGACTAATCTATAAAAGCGAACAGATGGGCTCGACAAACGATATTCAGCATTCAGCCCGGCCATGTTTACGCAAATTGATTCTTTAGAACCAAAACGGTCGCGAAACGGAACTTCATTACAATGCGCCAAGCCATATCTCGAGGTGGCCAACTAACTAGGTGACTAGTTGGGTAATCGTCCAAATCAAGAATTTTCGGCGAATCGTGATGTGCCCAGTTTTAACGACTGCCCCACTAAATCTATATTTATTTTATATATTAAAAAAAATAAGTTCCGATTCATTCACTGGCTGATTTGTTAACGCCCGGCTCTTGCATCTAGATAGCTAAAATTTTCTACAGAGGTTACCTTTATGATGTCGACAAGAATAATGTTGGATATAATAATATTATTAATAACTCAAATATGTTATATAAGTAGACAATTATAATTACTAAAAAGTATTTTCAGGAATTATTAAAGTTTTAACGAGATAGGGATAGAAAAAGGACAAATTGGAAGTTTACTTAATTGTTTTCAGTTAAGAAGTGCAAAATCTAAATCAGCGCGTGCTAGTGAACTAGCTTACTCTAGAAGGCAGTTTATTCCCAGTCCTAATCATCTTTGGAGACCGATTACTATGTAGCATAGGCTCGTGTGTTGCTTTACGAAAGCAGGGGGGACAAGCAATTGACCGAGCTTGGCTGACTTGTTACAGCGTTGTCATTATTGTGTTAAGTTCTTCACAGTATAAATTGAAGTTCACTGTTAATGTTATTATGAATGACATCGGTACTACAGTAATCATCACTTGTCTGGGTTCAATATGCATGATTTTTTATTATTTGCTGTCCTTATTAATGTTAACTAAATACCGAAAAACAATTTATTTCGTTAAATAGATAAAAATTTAGTTTAAATTTGCGATGATATGGGGCTGAATGAAATGACGTCATTTTGGCGCGCTCCGTGGTGACGTCAGCGTTCGCGACATTTGAAAGTTGAGTGTTTTATCTAATAGGATAGGTTCGGGGTTTTCAAAACTATCTAGTTATCTAATTTAAAAGAATTGGTAAATATTAGGCTTATAATACGCAGAGTGTTCGATTTCAACCATAAGTCTTGTTCTACTTTCTTCCACTTATGACTTTTTTTGGGAGAACTTCACGTCATAGTCCACTAAAAACGCGTCTGCATTCCAACGTGTGCAACCTGTCATTCCATAACTTACGTTATGGAATATTTATGACATAAGTTACTTTACTTACATACATAACGTACGGAGGCAGATAGGAATAGTCATTAGGAAAGGAGTAGGAACAATCACTGGATCGTGGAGGCCTACCACGAATCCAAATGCTGTTGTTTCAATCTACGCGAGGATACTCGTATTAATATCGATCCACGTGGCTTCAGCTTGGAAATTTCCACGAACAACTTACGATAGTAAATACTTTTTAGAAAATACCTGTCTTGTTTTTGGAGGTTAAAGGTCTTCGTACTTGTCGATATATTTTGGGTCATTGGCGATTCGAATTATACGCTTTGGAACATTATGAAATGGATTAAAAAGGTTCCACTATTACAATTTGTATTATATTACAGCTGAATAAGCTAAAAAAGTCTTCTTCAGTGTTTTGTTTTCACTAAAACCAATATGTTGTCATCTTGATTGATTTAATTTTGTGCAAAATTTTTGTGTACCTACAACATTTTATTCGGATACATATCACAAAATTTAAAATAACTCGTGTAACCTAATAATTTAATTACATGTTATGAACATGGCGTGAGCAACGCGGCGATGGTGCTGCGTGCTGGCGGGGAATGCAAATAATTGTTTCTGGCTAAACGCCTTTTTTTTAAGACAAGTCCAAAATGAAGAACTATACATCAATCATACATTATTTAATTTTTAATAAATAGTTTAATAAACATAAATAACACCAAATCTGAATGCACCCTTGCGAAACCAAAGCGAGTCGCTGGGTAGATTATGAAATAATTATGAATTATATTAATAACTAGCTTATCCCCGCAACTTCGTTCGCTCTTTACTTTCACGTTCACTTTAGAATCGGGCTCTAAAATAAAAAAAAATATGGTAGATAGAGTGGGGCAAGGAATCTGAACACTGAACAGTATTTATACTCGGAAATAGAAAAGCTATTTTAAATCTGTAAAGTTGGAAAAATTACGGTAGGTATGTATAAATTTTGTAAATAACCTCGTGAACCTGGGAATACAAGTATTTGACTGCTTATCGTGACAGGAGTTCGTAGTTGTAAAACTTTCAAACATTCATTTTCAACCGAATTCAAAAATGGAGGTGGTTCTCAATTAGACTTTTATTTTTTCATTTTTTTCAAAATTCAACATCATTTATTTGTACAAATATGGGTAGGTATACAAAGATTTTATTTTTGATCTTTTATTTTATTTGAAAGCTAAGGGTTCCATTTGGTTCACTTCTGACAATGGCATCTATGAGAAAACCATTTTAATCTCAAATTTGCATTACGTATGTGAGCGAAACATATTGAAGTCGGTTGTTTTATATTCGAAATATTCTCTACAAAATTTATTTATTATGACAGCCTACGTTTGCCAGGTCAGCCAATAAACAATGAGATGAATAAGAAGCAAGGTGAGTTAATCACTGTAGTGTAGGACGTTCCGGTCTTGGCCTAGTAACGTAAGGTATACAAAGGACATTTTTTGATTTATAAAAACATTCTCCTTTTACCGATTTTATTCATATAAAATTATTTTATTTCATCACTACGTGTACGTATTCCAGATTAAAACAAATGATACATCATCGTTCATTTCTATACGTTTTTGCAATTTTGATAGTTGTATTTTTGTCTTTGTGGGAATCTGGACAAAAACTTAGGTGAGGTCTGGCAAATACAGAGACACGGTGGAGACAGAGTGGAGACAATAAATTGTTTACTACAGTACAGTAAATGACAAAGCATAATAATCATTGACATACTATCTCCTGAATTCCTGATTTAAAGCGATGTTGTTGACTATTATGGGGAACGGTTTGCTATTAACTTATAGCATCTTATAACCTATAAGATTCCTATCACTTTTACTTATAAAGTTCTAGAGTGTGTATGTACATTTACCATTAGCATTTCAGAAAAATATTTTATTAAATGCTTTTTATTTAAGTGCACATAATTATACTATGAACACATATTCGCATGAACTAAGCAAATGGTACAATTTTGAGATTTCAAAATAGATTCTCGGAGTCTTTAAATAATGACAATATTATTTTGTTTCTGAAATAGTTTGGTAGGCAGTATAGAGTTTGAGAATAATAATGATGGTAAGTTGATATCGAAGCTGGTACTCAGCTGGAGACGGCAGCTCCTGCAAGCCAGCACGAGCTCGCGACAGATGTTAGATCACAATAAAAACGCGCGCTCCACTCTACTATTTCGGCGCGCTGCCTTGACCTGAATCGAGTATTTCGACAGAGCGGCCTCGCACACCGGGCCTTTCTATTTTTTAGGTATTACCTGTCTTATTATTACGACAGTTCTAGGGGCGCCGCCATCTTGCAAGGATTTTGGTGCGCGGGCGCTTCAGCTCGGCCCTCGTGCCGCGAGAACCAGTTTTGGTGCGTGAAATCTAGTAAACCGCGCTCGTCGACGCTATCACGAGACCGTGTAATATTTGAGTGACGACAAACTTTCCATTCAAATTGTAATTGAAGTCTCCACGAGGTCTTTTAAGGCAATATATGAGTCTAAACAGAATGTAGGTCATATCAGAATCTTGTAGGATTTTAGTAGGTAACATAGACGCATGGGTGAGATCTTGACACAGATCACTTGATGATCGCGGGTGATGATTTATGTCTACAGTGTTGTGTAACGGACGCGCTGCTACTATCTGGGCGCGCGATCGAGTCCGTGCGGGCGTTCGTACGCTTTCGTGCGCCTCCGAAGCTGATCGGATCGAAGGGAGCGGAGCGGTGGGGGGCGAGGGCAGCCTTGACCAAGTTTCAGTGGCTCGTCGGTACAAGGAGTGATCCCCCACCTCTTCCCGTCCTTTCGGAACATATACTAATTTTTATCTCGTTGACACGGTTCCTTCATTTGAAGGCCCCGGCGCGTGTGCCAAGGTCGCATCCTGTTTTGATTAGTCAAAAAGCTTTTTCTTTAAGTAATTCCTGTTAAAAGCGATCACACGATATGAAAATGTACCAGTTTCCGTTTCCCCGTAGATCGCCAAGGTCGACCTTGACCCACCTCTGACAAGTGGGCCACAGCTACAAATAGCATTAGAATGCGAGATGAACTCACACTTACCTACGTGTCTATTTCTGCACTACGGTTGCTTGTCACAGAGACATATGTTTTTGATTTGTAAAAATGACCTTGACCTTGATCTAGTTTAGTAACGTAATAAACGGCTGACCTCGTTTACGGCATTATCGACTACTATCGCGTGCTCATTATAATATATTAGATGATTAACTAACTGCATTAGATGTGTTCTCAATTCCTTTTTTATTATCAGCGATTTAAATATCGTAAACTGCTGTCTCAATAATGATTCATCTGTACTATTATTATAAAATTCATACGTTTGTTATTCGATAGTTTTAATATGCTCTACATTTATTGCCTGCAACTCTTTTTATGGCCCACTGCTGAGCACGGGTCTCCCCACAATCGGTGTAGATCTGGAACATACTCCACCACACTACTCCAATGCGGGTTGGTAGGGGTCAAGTGAAGGATGAAATTTGTTTAAAGATACGCCGCATTTTTGAAGAAATTATCTACTATGAAAACTGGCATTTAGCTTTTTGGCTAGAAATAAACAAATGCATGTTTAAAAATATGTGTTGTAGATTTTGTAGACCCAATTGTGAAGTTCACGCGGACGGAGTCACGGGCATTTTTTTCACCCGTTCCGCTGACACAAGGGCGCTTAAAGCCGACGAACCGAATAATTATTTATCAGTTAATACCTTTAATGTGATCACAAGCGATCACATTGTTAAAGCAACCACGGGTGCGGTCGGTACTCTGTTGGGTCACCTCAACCAATCCGCATTGGAGCAGCGTGGTGGAGTATTCTTCAGCCCTTCCCCGGTTGTGGGGAGAAACGCGTGCGTGCCCAGCAGTGGGACATAAAAAGGGTTGAAGGCAGCTTTAATAAAAAATACAACTTATTAGAAATGTATCTAGTCATAGACACGCGAGTATGTTTAATATTACGGCTGATGCGTAACGGATAAAATCCTCTGGTCTATAATAATATAATATATAATATCTCTGGTTATAACAATTTTGGTGTAGGTTTGAAACCAAGAATAAGTTTGACACCAAAGTAATTTTTGAATCCACATAAAAGTAAGAAGGATAATAATTGATTAACTTGCCTTGTCGTTTAAAGTCCAATTATAGCTGCGTTCTCTTAGTTTTAAATGGTAAAGAATTACATAGTTTAATACAACTCTAACATATAATTTACGTAATAATTTTATTACGCATTAATGTAATGTCGAGTGGGACTTCCCCGAAACGGCTTGGTCGGTCCTTATGAATTTTTTTATGTATACATATTTGGTAAGGCTGAGAATATGTCGTAGGCAGCTAGATAGTATTATGTCGTTTTAAATCCTTTAAATGATACTGATGGGATTTTATTATCTTACATACACTTATATTCCTTATTCTTTATTTAGGTACCAATCAAAATATTCACTACAAATAATTTATATGGAAGAAGGATTGCCAGGTCAGTTGATTATAATTTTTCATTTACATAAAAGTCTTAAAACCGTTAAAATAAAATTTGTTTTGTAAAAATTTCTTCGAACACGAATTCTTTCTTAACGGATGTCTACTTTATACAAAGAACACACCATAATCATTTAGGACAAAGCATTTCATATGTAGATATATTTACATATTATTATGTATAGATATTAAATTAAAGTGCCTTATTTAAGTTTATTTGTGATCCAGGAGAAATAATTTATATTATCAATCTTAACCACAAGCATGATCCACTCTGTAATTCCTCTATTGACGACATATATAGAGGCTAGTCGCTAGATGCCTGGTACTAAATACTAAATACTAACAATAGGTACTAAATTTTTTTTCTAAATGGTCTTTGATGCACTGACTTACCTATCGTGTGTAGGCTAACGAGGTTCGATGCTCTTTATAAATACCTACTCACCTTTACATATGTAGATTTGCAATAAAACGGTCCTCGGCAAAGTCATGTTATAAGCTCATACATATTTTCCAACCGACGCGACGTACGTCGTATTACGCAAGTCGTAGAGCGTAGCACGTTTCGCCAGCCACTAGGTGTACCTAATAAGAATAAAACCATTGACCCGAAAGTGACTTGGGGATAACACTAATAAACTAATACACAAGCCTGTAAGTGTCTACGCAGAAACTGTGTCGGATGTTTTGTGTCCACATAAATATACTTTTTTAGCTTTCTGGCGTCTGTACAGGTAATTTTTATCGTCCATGTCCATTATGGTACATGACATTCATTTAGTGATACTAACATTGAAATGTTAGCACTAGATTTTCTATATACTTATATTTTAGTAATTAATAAAGCGGGTTGGCCACTAACCCGTATCTCCAAAAATTATGTGGAGAGACCGGTTATGGGGAGAGACCTATGCCCAGCAGGGGGACATAAAAAGGGTTGCAGGCAATTAATAAAAGTACTAAATAATAATCATAATTTTTTAAATAAACAATTGTTTTTTTAATGCAACTGCAGTAACTCATGAAAACGTCATCATTGTAGAGTGGCTGTTGGGGGAGAATTAATTACGCATTGGGATTATTTGGGATATTCAGGCTAAACTGAAGAGTCGATTTACAGGTAGTTTCCACTTACCTTCATGAACACCTGAAAGTTGAAAGGTTGTTATGCGGCGGACACGTCATTTTCTCACCACGAACAAAAGTCCCGTTGTGTTGATTTTTACAAATTTATACTGCTACGAAAGAGGATCTTCTATATACACGTATATGTACCTTTCAGCATTATAGGCGCCTGAGTCATCTTCTCAATCGTCTCGTAATGAAGTCGTACTTATCATCTTATCACTGATTTTGGACAGTTTCATGTTCTTCTATGTTCTTTCCATTAAGAGATTAGGAAAATCAGCTTCAATTTAACTAGCTACAGGCTCACTAATTAAAAGAACTCATTCCCTGAAGACTACATTAGGTAATCTTCATTATTTGATGTATGTATTTCTGTTTTATCTATTTATGTATATCTTTTTCCTGTTCTATTTATTGTATTCTAGTGTATTATTTTAATTATTATACACTTACTAGGTTTTCTGTATGAATTTTTTTTGTCTCAATCTCATTATTATTATTATTATTTCATTACGTACCGTCTTCATATTTCTTTGCACTTCACAGCTTGTGACCAGCTTTGAACAATTCTATAAATACGAATACGAATAATATTCATAATCATAAAACCAAAATGCGCATACTTACATATCATGTGTTTGCGTACAATGCCTATACTTATATTTGAGGACTACAGGTAGTTGAAAAGTAAAATTAAACAAAAAAATCGTACAGTAAGGATTATAATATACTTACATACTTGTATATCAAGTTTTAATTTATATGCAGCTACTTATTAAACTAAATATTTTAAGATTTGAATCTACTTAGTCCATTGAGCAGCGTACAGTAAGCTTGCACGGTTTATTTAAGTGTAGTGGTGAGGTATGTTTAAACATATAAATTGTTGAAGCAGACTGCAATACGAAACTGGTGGAATTATTGCACACAGCAATGTTCAAATCCGTTACGCTCGGCGTCTCTTTCATATCCCAGACAAAGCAGTATGAAGGCATCCTTATCGGTCCGCAGTGCGTTGGCTACAATAAAAACTGGTTGTTATTTTTAAACTCGTGGGCTTGGCGAACCGGCAACACACTGAAAGCCCTTCCGTTCCAGGTTCAGTGTTATTTATTTACAGTTGGCTATCAAACACTTGATATTTTAAATGAATTTGAAATATTTTACTTAAATTCTCCCAGCGTTTTAGAGAAGCTTGACCAAAATTACTCACAATTCCATTGTTCGCGATTTTCCTAGTTTTTCCAGGCCTTTCTTCTGTGCTCAGTAATTATACCTATAGTAAAATGCGACGTCGAAATGATGTTAATAAGAAAACTTATAAATAAATATATAACTAGTAGAAAAATCTCATTAATATTAATGATCTTAATATGAATAGATGTTGAATAAAATACTCGTATTTATTCCTGGACGGTACAGAAAGCTAGTAAACGTACCTTTTTTCAACATTTAAATTATGATAAATCAGTTGAAGGGTGCGCCGGGCGCCACTACTCTTATTTATCGACAAAGGTTTGTAGCTTCTGGTGGCTCTTTCTAATTTTTATTTACACGAATATTTGTTTTATCAAAAATTTGTTACTGTGAGTGAAATTTTTACTTTCATATAACTGTTAAGTTACGTTTCACTGCATAGGGCTAACAGATGGAAATCTTTTGGAATAAATTCAATAATATTAAATATATAAATAAATAAATGAAACCTAACGCCGCGAGTTTCTAACACTCAATAGGTTGTTAACTTTTCCACCGAAGTTTTCTACTTAATCTTTATGAAATATAGTCCACAGTCTGCGATAACTCGCATGCAAAGGATGTTGACATACAGATAAAAGTACCACCAATAATTGTATGATTTTTTCGTTTTATGATAAAGTTAACGTAGGTAGTAGGTACAGTTAGACTTTTACAGATAGACTTTAAACCTGGTACAGTACTTAAGTACTACAAAAAAGATAGGTACAGATATCCAAAAATGGTGATAATTCGATTCCAATCAAAACAGACAGACAATCGCGCATAGTGTGTTATTTAAGAAGCACCACATATTTCTTCAATAGCGTTTAAAATACATTTATTTAAAATCGCTAATACTAAAACAGTCGCTTTGTAATGTAAGTTAGAACTAGGTATGTATTTGTTAAAACTACAACTTGGTAACACGCAATCTATTGAAACGTAACTTCATAATTTTATCAACAAAATATTTTAATTTAATCTAGACTATCAAATCGACTCTATGTTGTACTGTTAAATTTTTTTAAAATTAAATTACTACTGTCCAAATGAAATCTAAGATTGGTGATTTTGTTTTGTAGTCTTAACAGAGATTTTTTAAAGTATTTTTCTTTGTAAATCGTATGTTGAAATAGGTTTTGGATTTCTACAAAACTACCTTCCAGAAACTCAACTTGAATTGACAACGCTGTTAAAATAATTATGTGACTTTAATTAGTAGGTCTATACACCTTTAACAGCTTACTTATCCTATTTGTGCAATCACATATAGATACTAAAATTTTATTTGATGTACTGTGTATAGGTTAATGTCTTCCATTTCATGGCATAAACTGTACATATACGTATGGAGTAGTAACGCGCGAATATACGTATTTTGATGATTCCCACAAATTATAATTGGAATTTTCACTTCCTTGATAGTTTTAATTGGAAAACCTCCATTCCAACAGTATACTTTAATAGTAAAAGTAGTTAAAATACAATAAACATGTAATTGTGGTGGTAAGGATTCCTGGTACAATTTATAGAAACTTAGAATTTTATATAATATAAGTAATTTCGAATTCGCTATGGCGTGATTGCCGTGGAAGAATCGGAGCGTGTACATAAATTAGTAGCACCGCGAGGAGCGCCTGTTTCATATTTGGAATTCAGCCAGAATCATAAAGAGCGGTGTAGTCCGTGTGCGTTATGAGGCTCGTATCGTCGTGTCCTCAATTTCGAACCTATAGTATTAAATAACGTACAACATCCACGGGTTCTTAATCACAACTCGTATTTTTCTATTCATAATACGAGCCTGTTCCTCAACGGTTTTACATACATAAGGGGTTCGTTGAATTTGGCAGTTAGTGCCAGTTGGACGGCTCTCTCCACGTTTATCTTACTTCAGCCGTTATTAATACAATACATACAACGTTAGTATTGTACTTATCTTGTCGCAGACTGAACTATATTTTTATCTTTCTAAAGGTACGATAGCCCGCATAAATCCTCGTGGATTCATAGCTTATATAATGTTACTGCCCGCGACTCTACACTTGCTTTTTAACTTGCCAGAAACTTATTGGTTTTATCAAATTGTTCCGTGTGCGAAAAAAAGGGGCAAGCGGTTGTGCAGCGCTTTAGTGAAGATATAGGTGCTGCCGACTCTATCAGTGGGTACTGGAGGCATGCTGACAGAATCTGCGATATTCGTAAAATACCACCTGGATTTCTTCTTGCACTGTGCCTGTAGTCCTTATGCCACATGGCCTTTTTAGACGAAAAATTCACCAAACACAATAATCTGCACGCTTTTCTGGATTTGCGATCTATAACAATCGAATTCAGCACTGGGACTGCAATAAAATTATAATTTTATTAGATGGCAGAGTTTCGCGATCGGGGATGTACTGTTGTATGTCGGACGGTTGTACTGATGTTGGATAGCCAACGGATGACAGCATTTTAAAGTTGAGAAAACCATCTGTGCCTTCAGAACAAACCAAGGTTGGCTGGCGTAAATGTTCATGAGAGGCAGTTACTACTTAACATCGGGACGTCTGGTTGTTCATTTAATATTCCTTCGTGACATAAACAATTTACGCACGCTTTTCAACATACTCGTGTCTTGCCACTGCTCTACAATTAGTTAATTATATTCAATAGTATACAATAGTAGTATATTCAAAGCATTCACGGAACTCACCTTATTCTGGTATCTATAAACACAGTAAAGTTTAACCAAAAACTAAGTATGCCATGATACTTCATGGGTCCTAGCGTCATTAGCTAAGCAGATGATTAATATTTATTTTCTAACATGTTTATATTTAACGAGTATCATATTTATTGTTTCAGCTGTACGAGCGGACCGAATGCGCGGCGGTCGAAACAAATTCGGCCCCATGTACAAACGCGACCGCGCCCGCAAGTTGCAAATGATGCGACAACGGCAAATTGCCGTTCAGACACTGAGGGGCTCCCTCGGAGATGGCGGGCTAGTGCTAGGCTTCGGCTCGCCATACGCCACAGTGCCGGTTAAGCAAGAGATTCAAATACCACAAGTGTCGTCACTGACGTCCTCGCCAGAGTCATCGCCGGGGCCGGCGTTGTTGGGCGCACAGCCGCAGCCGCCGCAACCGCCGCCGCCTCCCGCGCACGACAAGTGGGAGACGCATTCGCCGCACTCCGCCTCACCCGATGGGTTCGCGTTCGACGCACCCGCTACCACCGCCGCCACGCCCTCCAGCACCGCAGAGCCCACCAGCACGGAAACTCTTCGAGTCTCACCCATGATTCGGGAGTTCGTTCAAACAATAGACGATCGAGAGTGGCAGAATTCATTATTCGGACTCTTGCAGAGCCAAACATACAATCAGTGTGAGGTCGATCTTTTTGAGTTAATGTGCAAAGTGCTGGACCAAAACTTATTCTCTCAAGTGGATTGGGCGCGAAACACCGTGTTCTTTAAGTATCTAAAGGTGAATTTCCAGATAAGTATGCATCCCATCCTCATCCCAGACCTCATTCCGGTGTACACCAAAATCTGCTAGCGAAGTTGCTCGCCGTGCGATATTTGCATCACGAAGCTCGTAATTGAGCATTGCGAATGTTTATTGTAATTTGTGCGTGCGGTCAGAAATGAGATGCGTGTGTGTGAGTACTGTGAGTATAGGCGCGTGTGACGCATCGGACGCGGACGGCGCGATCGATCCGCCGCGCCGCCCGCGCTTCGCCGAGCCTCACCAATTGGGTCAAGTTCCCACGACAAGCGTGCCGGAGCCCGCCGTGCCGCCGGCCGCGCGGCCGCTCGCTGTGGCGGCTTGTTTCTATTCTACTCATACGCAAACGTGCTTTACACATTCATATAAACTATGGTGTGTTACGTAATCTAATTGATGCTGTCGATCCACCGAACCAAATCATAAGTGATGTCCATGCTGCAGTTAGGGTCAAACCAGTTAGGTTAGTTCGCGACGTCGATTCATTTTCTGATGAAGACTGTGAAAGCGCAATATAAGTTGGCCATGAATTTTTAGCTAGAGCTTCGAGACCTAAGATAGCATAGTAGCGTAGTAGGAGAGTTAAAGGATGAGGAGAGGAACACGAGCGGTGGTGCAGCAGCAGCGGCCACTCGTACTGTGGCCGTCGAGCCGAGCGCTTACGCAAGACTCGTAGCCAGTCACATGGTCGTGCGACGTTGCCGCTTAGTGCACCTCGCCTCGTCTCTTTCTAACAGGCAGTCTATTATAGCCAATTTTTTATGTGCTAAATGACGCGGCTTGTTTACGGCCCACTCTCAGAATTAGGACGACGGCGAACGTATGAGTATTTTACTCGACTGCATGCAAATGTTTACGGAAATGATTTCTAATTAAGTATTTCTTTTTCCGCCTAAATAGCACGTTTCATCTCGAAGTATTTTATCATAGGTATAAAACGCTATCGATAGTCGATATAGGTGAAGCTCTTATTAAATGGTCGTTGTGTACAGAAACGGGACCAAATAGGATAGATTATAAAAGGCGAGATGAGCGCCGGATCGGTGTTGATGACCTACGCTTTCTCCAGACGGATGTGATGTAACGGTAT
>DWQL01000180.1:0-18605 GCA_018231265.1 Noctuana haematospila | reverse complement strand
TTATGTGGGATTCTTACCGCACTAAAACCCTCGATGGGGTAGGCTGACTTAGCATAATAATTAGACTCCGGGGTCTCCTAAGGAATGCACCTGTCACTTTATCTCGCGGCGTCTTTTACAGACTCGCCCAGAGTCATGGTTAGATGTCTTCTCTTGTACTCGTACCTATACGATGACCCTACATTGGCTAGCCATTTACTAGTATGTCCACGGTACCCACGTCACACGGAATCCTAGCATGGCCGTAGGGCCGCGTTTGGGGCAGGGTAGGGCTCATGCCCCACTCTGGCTCTGACCTGTAAGGTAGGTACTTGTACCTAATCAAACTTAATTATCTAGGAATTAACTACAATATACTTAACCTGTGTACCAAAGTTTTCAGTCGACAGAGCCCAAATTATTTAGAGACACATTTTTGGATTTTTTTTGCTAGTGACATACTATTTTAGACTGCTGGTGGGGACCCTGATGAATCCTAGTGTGGGGCTGTGAGTGTGAAGCGTTATTTATTAATTATCTATCTACCTATCATCTCATCGAAACAAAGACGATCCCCAAGGACTAAAAGACTCGTAGATACATAATCTTACGTTCCACATCATTAACTTAATCACAGTAGAGTATGGAAACACAATCAGAACAAATGACCGGGGCTAAGTAAGTACGGAGTGAGTTTACGACAATGCCTATAAGAAAGCGGGCGTCGCGTTATAAAATTTGCATTCGGCTGCCGGCGGTAATGCAGGAGGGGGTGGTGAGTTGGTGTGGAGACGGCTTTTGTTAGCGCTGTGTTATTTAATAAGTAGGTAGGTACATAATTACTCGAATTGTTCATTATTTTTGTTAGTAAATTTATAGTCTTACGAATTATGGCACTTTTAAGATATCGTACCCACTTTTGTGTAGTAAAAAGTACCTACTACCTCCCTATATAGCCTTGAAGTGTTCTGGAATGATTGATGATCCTATTTTTGTTTTGGGGCCTATTGCTGGGCACGGATTTCTCCCCAACACTGAGGAAGGCCTGGAGTTTAGTCTATCACCCTCCGAAGCACGGTAGCACGAATATTGTTTACAGGACGTTAAAATTAATTGAAATAACACTTCACACTCACAGCCCCACACTAGGATTCCCTGTGTCGTGGCTGCTATGGACACACACAAAGACATTTACCTACACAAATACCCAGACTGAGAACAGAAATTTCAATTTATCATTTACATTTACCCGCCGGGGATTGAACCCGGGAACCTTTCAACGGGTCGTCTCCACTTATGTTCTGATTACCTACATTAGAACATAAGCGTGCAATTGGATCGTGTAATGAATTAAATAAATCGTAACCTTCAACAAACAAGCCGCAGCCACACTATAGTACCCAAGGAGGGGGGTGTCCAACCTCTGTCGGAGGCGAGGGGGGGTAGTCTAACAGGAAAAAGGAGGGTAGGAAAATTTCCATTTTCTTACGTCTTTCAGCCGGCTCTGCACCAGTTTTTGATTAACGGACGGCGAGGCGCGGCTAGGGCGAAATTTCATTATGTATTCATCCCCCCGGCTTATTTACTGGAAGTTATTGTTGTGGCTGATATATATTTATCAGTAAGGTTCTTTCCTTGAGGTTGGGGTGGTAAGTTTGTGGAGTTTTAAGAAAAGAATTCTTCTTAGTGCGAGTAAATTGAAACAAATTAATGGTATAATCAACCGTCTACGGATTATCGCTAACATACGTAGGTACTCTCATGTTAAAGCGCTGCGCTCCGCTGGTAGTGTGTAGGTATCGCATCACACTGTTAAGAAACGTCGGGCGCGGTCGGTACACTACTAGGATGGGTGACCGCTAGTGGCAAATTTCATGCGCGGCTTCCGTGCTTCGGACGGCACGTTAAGTCGTCTGTTCAGGGTGTTATCGATAGATAACAGCCGTTAAACCTAGTCAGAGCCCTTTGGCCGGCTTGACAACATCCGTCACGGGTTGTCCACTAACACGTATCTTCACCAAACCGCATTGGAGCAGCGTGGTGGTGTATGTTCCAGGCTTTCCCCTGGATTGAATACCTACATATGTTTCTACCTATTTCAATCTGTAAGCACTTTGTCCTCGCACGTAAATGTTTCGGAAAGTACACGCGAAAACATTAACATTTCGCTACATAAATAATGTGAGTAAAGGTAAGCTTTGAGACACGCGATCGTGTCCGGGTACCCTACGATTGTAAAAACAAAACGACACGGCAATCTGTATTTCATAATTTAAAGTACTTTACTTTCTCGATTATATCCGGAACCCCATTTATAAGGTTGTGGGTTCACTTCTCAGTGGGGCAGAATTTTAATTGATATACCTATTATGATTTCGGTTCCCTGTCGGGGTGTTTGTGTAATTGTATTTAAAATGTGTATTGTAAAAAATAAAGTAACGTGATGCTTGATAGCCTATAACCTTCTTCGTGAATGTAGCTATCATATACAAAAAGAATTTTTCAAATCGGTCCATTAGTTCCTGAGATTAGCGCTTTCCAACAAACAAACAAACTCTTCAGATTTATAATATTAGTAATTAGTATAGATATTATTTTATTGATCGAAAAATATCAGCAAGTTACTTCAAAAATTAGTACCTTATTTAGGTACTAATTTAGGCAACATATATCTCGGATACAATGCAATAGAAATACTCTTTATTGTACACCGATACAATATAAAGAAAATAATAAAAAGCAACTGGCGTGGACAGTCAGTTGTCGCGCACCTCAAACATAACTTTTACCGTCCATACAGGCTTTATGCAGTCATTTTCAGTACGTCTGTCGATGACGGATTGATATGCAATTTAAATGCACTTAATATTGCTGAATTATTATCCGATGTCCATTTATGCAGAATGTTTTTGGTTGCGATTCGTTATATTTAAATACTAGACGCGTACCGGATTGTTGTAGCTTCATGAATAATCTAAAAGGTTCAATGACCATCATGCTAAGACCTTTTAAGTGTAGTAATTCAATAATATCATTGTTAACCCATCACTGACCCACTGCTGGGCACGGTAATCCCGTTACTTCTGATGAAGATTAAGGGATAGTCTACGGCTGGTCATGTGCGGGATGGTTGGACTTAACACGCCATTCGAACTAAGTATTATAGAGAATTCTCAGGAATTCAGGTTTTGTCACGATCTAAGTATACTTAATATATAAAGAATTTTCGGGAATTATGGTTTTGTCACGTTATAAAACAGATACAAAAAATATATTCTGTCAGTGTGTCCAACAGACGAACGATGAATTATTATCGTTAAGTAGCAAAATATATTATTATGTTCTGCATGATCTACTTTTCTGCTATTCGATAATAGATGGCGCTACACGCAAGTTTACCCTCATTTACACGCCAATTTAAAGCGTTTGAAATTGAATTTTCGTTCTATACTTCCGTGTTGCGACACATTAAACTAGGTTCACTGTTAAAGCATCAGCATTAAAGTAATTTAAAAAGAATATTATTATCTATAATTTTTTATTAAATTTTTTTTATCACCCAGTCTTATGAGAATTTTACGTTTACTGTGAATAATGTAAGATGGCGCTGATCGTGACAAAATTTCATACAGGACAACATAGATGGCAGCACTGGATCTAAAAACTTAGTGTTATGATAATGCTGTTTTCGTTTGAATTTATAATTGTTTTGAATTATTATAAATATAAGAATTTCAAACAAAAAATGGCAAGTAAAATCAAAGCTAAGGCTTAGTTAAGGCTAATCGAATGATTAATATAGCTATAAATTCAAATACCAATTACCATGAAAACAGGTAGATACAAATTACTAATTTCACGTTGAATTATGCATTCACACAAACAAAATGTTCATTTTCTTTCCATGTAGTACCGAGATGCTGAAGTTAGTGAATTCGCTAAGATGATTGCGATATTTCTAATAATCGGTATTTTGTGCATAATTCCAGCGCAGTTAGACAGTAAGAACCAACCTATTAAATTTTTTTATCTAGATAACTAAGAAAATATCAACATAAAAATTTACTAAACATAAATTGATGTAACTGTAATAATAAAACTGGAATAGGTAATTTACAACTACATCACTATATGAGATTATATTTTAAGTTCGAATTTATAATAATTAAGTATAATTACGAAAGTGACCTAATAAGCCTCTTCAATTGTTTTAAGAAAAATACTTAGCCTTGCATATTTACTTACGATGTTTTAAATTATCGATCCCAAAGGATCCACAGTAAGCCAAAGATTAGGCGCTAAGCTAACACAAATGCAATAATTGAGTGAGTTAGAAAGATTTATTAATAGGTTATTTCCAGAATATGGCCTCCTTGTAATACCAATAACAGTACCGGAGACACCACTAACCAACGAACACCTAAAAGCAGCAAGTCTACCGCGACGTGATAAAGTATTCAGTGAAGATGGACTTCCAAGGCTTGACATTGAAAGTTACGACGAACCGACAGAAATATCAAACATAGACAGCTTCGATTACAGTAGATACAGAGTAGAAGAGCCTATACGAAGCGATGATTTGTTTGGATACCTTGGAGATGATAAGATTGTAGGAGGCTTTGAAGTTGGGAGCATGAATTTGTATCCTTATCATGTGGCGTATGGAACTAATTGCGGAGGAGCTATCATTGCTAAGAAGTGGGTGATCACTGCTGGCCATTGTGGGTAAGCTAATAAGTTCAAAATTAATCGTTAAATCACTACTAACAATGTTTGAAATTGTATGTCATAAGCCATTAAAACCAAGCTCAAAACATCAGCGTATGTGCTAGAACAGGTAATGGTGGCCTTATAGGTAGCCCTAAATGCTGCAGTCTATCTTTAATTGTTTTTAATTATAACAGTAGGTAGTAGTTGCACCAGTTAACATAATTGTCAAAATCATTTACGTACAATTGCAAGAAATGACCATTACAGTTAATGCCTCTATTAGTAAACAGAGTAAAGAAATTTAATATGTCACTAACTTTAAGGGAGGTTCTTCGGAGGCAGGAACTTCTTGCTCCTTGCTCGGTGACATAATTTTCCGTGACATAATTTTCCGTGACATAATTTTCCGTGACATAATTTTCCGTACCATAACTTCATCCAGAACTTAACCTTATTATACTTATATTTACAAAGAAAGAAGTCGTACGTAAAAGTGGGGTCCAAGTATCTGAACCAAGGAAGAAGGGTTAGTGTGAAGAAGAACTTCATCCATCCAATGTGGTCGGCCAATAAGAAGGAACATCCCTTCGACTATGATTTCCAACTATTAGAACTGAGTGAGCCTTTGAAGTTTGATGACAACGTGCAGCCAGTGAAGATAGCGCATATTGAGGATATGGTGATTGGCAAAGTTATCACCGTCACTGGTTGGGGAAATACTGAAGAGAACGTAAGTATCAATAAGGTGTTTGACCACGTCGTTTCAGATACTCGTAATGATCTGTACGAACGAAGTGAGGAGGTGGTTTAGGATGATAAGATAGAATAAGAAAGATAAGTGAGAGCCCAGTGGTTGTGTTTAGACCAATTTTGACCTACCATGCTGGTGGAACCGGGTTCGACCCTCGCACACACCCCATTTTTTTAAATTAGGCGCGTATAATAAATTGGTTAACATTTGGCCTTCGGTGAAAAAGTGCAAGTATCGCGACAAATCTACATGCCTGAGAGTTCTCCATAAAGTTCTCGGAAGGGATGTGAAGGCCATCAACCTGCACTTAACATGGGATCCGTATCCAACAGTGGAATAGTGGGTTGATGATGATGATAGCTGAACCAAAAACGTTGTTACTCTTAAAAAAGATGGTCACCTCATATTTAAAGTGCTTCCTAGAAACTACAACCACCTCCGAAAGATATTACATTGCTTCACGTTAGAAATGGTTGAGCGTGAGTACTTCCCCAGTTGCCAGAACCTTCCACCAGCCATCTGCTAAAGACTAAATAATAATATGAATATTGGACAATGATTAGCCAAAAATTTACTGTATTTTCAACTGTCAAATTCACCGTAAACAAAAACACGAACAGATTAGCACAATAATTAGCAATTGTGCGCAGTCCAGTGTATGTGTAGTTAAAAGAAAATAGGCGTAACGCGCGCGCTCAATTAAAACGCATTCGTTTCGGTTCCGTACTGCGGTCTAATGAATTAAGGTTTGGAGTTTTGTTTGTGTATCCCCAATTATTTTACATCCTTAATTTTGGTTACATCTCCCTGGGAATTCCTGGTGAGGGTCGTGTGGGCAAGTATGAGCCTAGATGGCAAAGAAGGCATCTAACGGCATCTTCATCTACCTAACAATCCTAGTTTGCTAGAAAGAAGAAACAATATTTATTCACTAGTTTTACTGTAACAACAATCTTTTAAAATATGCCAAGAAAAAACAAAAAATAAATTCAATCAGTAACTGAACAGTCTACTTTTATTTTGCTACAATTTCTGTTTTATTATTAGATATTGATTCTTATCCCGTTACCTTAGGGACCATATTCCAATGTGCTCCGGGCTGTCCGAGTGCCAATCATATCGAAGGAAAACTGTCAGCATGTACCCTTCCCTTACTTCAGAGGAGGCCTGACTGCAAGGATGTTCTGCGCGGGATACTCTGAGGGGAAGATGGATGCTTGTCAGGTAAGTGAGGATAGTTAGGGCATTAAGTAATAGACCATGGTCATAATTGCCTAACTCTGATGGAGTATACTCCACGCCTTCCTCGGTTGTGGGGAGAGACCCGTGCCCAGCAGTGAGACATAAAGTGTTGAAGGCAATTGCCGAACACATTTTTATTGATCTGGCACCAATGAAACTTCTTTTTTACGAGCATGTAATCCCTCTGATTTAAAGTGGTCAACTAAGTAACAAAGTAAACAACTTCAAATAAGGTATAGCTTCTAGGGTCGCACTTAATTAGTACGTTATGGGACAATAAGAGTGTATTGATGATGGTGATTACTAGTATGCTACTTATTCCAGGGTGACTCCGGAGGTCCAGCAGTGGCACACGGCCGTCTTCTTGGCATGGTATCTTTTGGCTATGGGTGTGCTACTCCTGGTTCGTATGGTGTGTACAGCAAGATTGCCAAAGTCAGACCCTGGATCGAAGAGGTCACGGGCCTTACACTTGATTGAGGATTAAATGGTTTTGCAGTATTCGTGTTTCTTTTATGACCTTACTAGGTGGTGCCCGCGACTACGTCTGCACAGGATTAGTATTTCGAGCAATTTACACAATATCTTTATAAATTGTAGCCTATGTATTATTCTGATGTACCTATAAGCTATATTATTGTAAAGTTTTATTACAATCCATTCAGTAGTTTTGTACGTGAAAGAGTAACAAACATCCATCCATACTTACAAACTTTCGCGTTTATAATATTAGTAGGATAATATAGCTGGTAAAGTTATAGATAGATAGGTATGGTGTAGTGGTGACCATGCTCGATTGATCATTCAAAGGGTCTGGGGTTTGATACTGAATGGACGAGAATTCCGTGTGAGGTGACACAGACAACTTAATGATTCTAAATGTAGGAAGCGTCAAATATTTCTTCAATAGCTTGTCAAATATATGTATACCTACATATTTATTGAAAGGTACTAAACGAGTCCCTTAGTAATGAAAATTAGAATGACCTATTTGTTAAAATTATAAAAAGGTAACACGAAATCTATTGAAAACAAATTGGTTATGATACAATATCAGACGTATGATTAACATCGTGATTTTTTATCGACAACATTGCCTTCAACACTTTTTTATGTCCCACTGCTGGGCACGGGTCTCTCCCCACAACCTGGGAAGGCCTGGAGCATACTCCACCACGCTGCTACAATACGGATTGGTGGAGATACGGGTTAGGTTAGGTTTGGCTCACCCGTGTCGGATGTTGTCAAACCGTCCGACAACATTAGGTTGGTAAAAATGAAATCTAAGATTGGTAAGCTTGTGTGATACCCCCCACTAGCAATAGTTACAGTTAGAATGAGAAAGTTATTACAGCAGAGATGCGACAGAGTTATTTCTCCTGTACAACATACTAACACCGCCTGTTATATTGTACAGAAAGCTTAAATCAAATTTATAATGCTCAACATCATAAAATAAACATTAAGTACATTTGAGTTGTAAAATTTATCGGTGATTAAAAATGTTTTACCAACTTAATTGCTTCTTTATTATGACACCAGTTGGATTACTTTTTTCATTCTTTTCATCGTAAACTTGAGATTTATTTACGCGTAAGTACCTACGAATTCATTTTTAACACAATTTTACTATGGGAAAAATCACTTTGTATCAAGTATAGCCACCATTCATATCAGCTGGAATGGTGGCTGTTCGATTCAGACGTTAATTCCTACTGTACTGGTACTGAATTATGGAATGATGGAAGATCAGAGGCATTTTCAACGGAATATGACACGGGGTTCTTCGAAAAAGAAGCTAAAAGCTGTCCTTCAAAGCTGGCACATTCAGATAATTATGAGGATTATAGTCAAAAGTTCATTATGCTAGCCAAGTGCTAATTAGTGGACGCTTTTCGAGCACTTTATGGAGACGTGAAAGTAGAAATTCTCCAGGGTTATGGTTAGTGTGGTTCGAGGGCTCGACGAGCCCTTATAGGGTGTTGCAGGACATTGATACATTCCACCAGAGATCCTGAAGTAACGCCATCACGCTGAAACCACTGAAGCTATAGTTTTAGGCTATCGGTTTTCGAATTTCAGTTCTAGGTGGTCATCTCCACTAATTCGCATTGGAGAAGCGTGGTGGAGTATGCTCCAGTCCTTCCCCGGTTGTGGGGAGAGGACTCTTGCCCAGTCGTGGGACATAAAAAAGGGTTGGCGGCAGGCAGGTGGTCATGACATAAGCATAGATCAAGTTCCATATCAAGTGAACTATGGAGTCGTTTGTGGAGATTTTATACCATATTATTATATTTATAAGTACAGTAGATAAAAAGTTTTATCAAGCACATAGAGTGAACTATTAATTTCCTGAATTACTTAGGAACATAAGTATACCACCGTTAGTAGATATGTATCTAGCTATAGTATCAGTAGACTTTAGTAATGCATTCACAGTGTTACAGAAGGGGTCAGCGACCTGATGGGGGTTGAAAACTGAAAATGATGCCGTATCGCTACAGGGATGATTTCGTCTACGAATTTAAGATAAAGGAAAAACTATGATTGTATATTAACCAAGTTTATTGAACGTAGTTGGTGTAAAGTAGAAAATATTTTAAGATTTTTGAGAGATTTCGAAAATTTTTAACGTGTAGTTGGCGAACTCTTAAATCCATTCTGTTCTAAGTTACTACGTTTAATTACGTAAGCCAGTGGTCACGTGACACCAAAGTTGAACACTGAAATAGACACATGACACAATCATTGAACAATGAGATACAGATGTTTTTTAACGTTTATGAGTTGCAAAGGAGCATGCGGGCAACCCTGATGTTAAATAGTCACTGCAACCCTAGTCCTGTCTGGGATCATAACGTTGCTACTTACGAGGACTGAGATGGTGGCTTCAAATATAGTGTCCCCGGCAGCAACCGTCTCCAACCGAAACACAAGTAGGTACTTGCTACAAGACTCGCTTCATGGCGGGTTATGAGGGCAGCGGTGGTACCTCCCCAGGTGATCTTTGTAAACTCGACCACTTACATGCCTGTCTAGTTTTATGAAGTTATGTTATGAACTTTACCTATAGGTAGGTACTACTTAAGAAACAGTTTTCTTAAGTGTCCCCTTGGTTTGTTAGTTAATAAATCATTATTTCATGTCAATTTCATTTTAAGTAGATTTAATTTTATTGAATTACCTTGTTCACGCAGTCGTCTTAAAGTATTACTATGCACGAAAAAGCACCTTTGCTGTCAGAAAAAAAAAACGTTCTTATTGTAAATATTCAGATGCTCTCTCGTGCTCGTGACAAGAGTGTAGAGCCATCAGCCAATCATCACCTTAGACCTAATTACTAGTACATCACAATTTACTCGCAAGCATAATAAAGCGAGATATTCCTGAACTCGCTATTTCCTGCCATTGAACTCGACGCCGTCGATCTCAAAAATACGATCACGTGCAGCAATAACACTGAAAGCCTACGGATTGGTAGTCGCGCCAATAAAATAGCGTATCGATGCGAAATATACGAAAAATCACCAGAAAAGCATTTTCCATTTTCCGAAATGGGGGGAGGCCCCCATCCCGCAGCCGCCGATCGCCGATCGCCGCTATATACCATATATCTTGTTAATGTAATTATCTGCTTCGATTTTGTATAAAATTTCGTTGTATGCGTGTGTGTTGCTGTGCGGACGGCACGCGCGCTGGTGTGCGGGGGGGTTTATTTTATCTACGGTGTTTGCCGTATATTGATGTTGGGGGGTCACCCCTGACACCCTGGGGGGGTCTGATGACGATGACGAGTCTGCGCGGTGGTTAGAGCGAGACAGCTACAGCGTATCTAGGATGCCTATAGTGCTATAGTTTGCCACCCCAACTTTGAACGCGATGTTGGCTATCGCGCTGGTGTGTGAAGTTTTTAATATTAAAACGGTAGCGATTATTAAATTGCGAAAGAACCCTCCGGACACTGCAGCACTGCTGATTGTCAGGACCACGTGATGATGCTTTCGAAATACCTTCCAAACATTTTGGACCCATAACCTTAATAAAATTTTTCAACTATGAAATCTACTATCAAAAGAAATAACGTTAGTAAAGAATGATTGATGACAGCTGATGATAAATTATCATTGTATCGGTGTCAAGAAAAAATAAAACACTTTTTTGTCATTTTGATTTTTATGTCACGACATTTTTATCCAATTCAATGATTGTCTCGACAACTATATAGAATAGGTATCATTAAATGATACTCATTATATAATTATGAAACGCTAATTACCGCAATAAAGAGAGGAGTGTAGATTGTAGACACATACCTACTGTGGCTAGATGGTGCGTAAATCGTATTGAACGTACACAGTACACACTTAGGTACGTACAACATTTAAATGTTTAATTTAACGGGGTGTGGTCTAACCACACCTCACTGTATAGATAGGTAACACATTTTCATGAATTGCTGTTTAGATTAAGTTTATAATGGTAGAATTAGTGCGATTTGGTCTGTATCAACGCCATATTCTTTTTTACCGTGGAAAAATGATAACAAGACGAATTAGTACAATAAAATTAGCTACATCCGCTTAGGTAGATGATATGTCCTGTATCTCCGAAGAAAAAAGAATTTCAATAATTATAAATCGCGGTACGAAAAAAACCTACTTCAAAGTTGTCGCGCACATACTTAAATTTAAGACTTATATGGTTTTCTCATGGATGCCTTTGTTTGAGCTGGACCAATTTGAAACGAGATCATCATCAGGGAAACATCAGCTTTCAAATAAGAAAAGAATCAATCAAATCCGTTCACCCAGTCGAGAGTTATGAGCTAACAAACAAAAAAATACAGTCGAATTGAGAACCTCCACCTTTTTTTGGAAATCGGTTAAAAACGGATGATGGCATAGGTTAATAATTAGGTATAGGAAATTACATTTAACATTATTTACGCAAACCTAAGTTTCCCGAAAAACATAAGTTCACCTACCACAGATAACGTATCAAATACGCAACCAATATAGTTACGAGTACCAACGGTACAGACAAGTGAAAAAGTGATAATATGTCCAACGTAACAGCTGCAAGTAAACAATTCGTTTATGTACTTGTGTACATATTTGCACAGTCTGTGTGTCTGTACGATGATTTTTACAGCACCCAATATTTTCGTGGGGCTTTAGCAAGCGACGTACAGTCGCGCTCGGAACTCGTAGAAAAGTTAATGCTAGAATTGATAAATGCTTGTGTTTAATAATTTATTATTACACTATTTTATGACCGCGACTTCGTTCGCGTGGATTTCATTATTAATTGGACCAAGGAATCACGGTGTCCCATACAAAGTTTGCCCTCGTTTTTCACTGCCTTAAGGGCAGAATTTTATATATCGTCATACAAAGAACACCCCCTTCAAGTTTCAGGTCTCTACGATCGGCGATTTAGGGTGTGCGTTGATCCGTCAGTACACAATGACATAACCATATAAACAGAAAACCATAATAATTGCCAGGACTGGCAGCTTATTGTGCCCTCCGAAGGACGAAGCGCACGAACTTTGCCACTAGCGGTCACTCATCAGAGTACCTACTGACTTCGCTTGAAGTTGCTTAATCTGGACAAAGTATATCTAATGGTAACATTAAGTTATGATTATGAACTTGAAGAAAATATTCCAGGTACCTAACCTGGAATATTTTCTTACCGACCGTACCCAGATTCAGTAGGTACGCGTCCAGTTAACAGAGACACATAGAAATTTGCGAACGCACTTAATCGAGGGATTACTTATAATATTCCAATGAATAAGCGTCAAGCGCCATAACTTCGACGCCATTTTTATCTTTAATTCTACATTTTTATCGCCGGTTCATTCGCGACTGTATTTTATAAGCATAAGTAGTTCCATCGTTTCTGCATGTACCTATATATTGTGTACTTATACAATTTTGTGACTAAATATCCTAATCCTGAGCATTATTCGAACAATCAGTCGACGCACAAACCTTCAAATTATTTGTGACAAAGATCATCACGAGATAGACGTGTTGAAACTTGAACCTTATTAACATAACCATTAAAACGCTATTAGCTTGCACACTACAAGCACAAGTAGATGAAGAAACATTCCATACCAGTCCTAGGAATCGAACTCACGTCCTTATAATGATAAGCCACTTAGCGAATTGCTTAATCGAACGAGATTTTCGAAGTTTTGACCTGTAACTTTTCATCATGAAACTGTGACCTTTATGTGTTAGAGAATAAGGGTGAAATTTGCAATATGCATTGGTTAAACATTGGGGTAGGTTCCTGGCTTAGAAATAGTTTCGAACATCAGTTAAGTTAACGTTTGTTCACTTAGATATTACGTCATATTGACGCCATGACAGTGATCGTTTTTGAACATAGAACATAATTAAAATTTAACATACCATAACATACCTAATAAAAAAAAATTATTCATCTTTACGTAAATGTAAAAATTGTTGATTTTCGGTAGGTAGATAAAGTGCAAATAGAAAATGACAGGTTATCCTACTTAACTTCTCATGAAGAACGTTGTGGAGAAAACTGACGCATTCCTTACAATGATTATCCTTTACAATTAATAATAAACTTTAAAATACTTCAGAAGCATGCAGCAGATTGAACATCAATTTGAGTACCTATTATAGATCCAATAAGTTTATAAAATACTTTATTTGTATAGGCTTTCTCGTTAGCCATTCAAAATGGAAATCACATATATATGCCCATAGTATCAATAGATATACAGTTTTCTCTACATCAATAAAAAAAAGCACTAACCCCCTACAGCCGACTGTACGAAACCCTCGGTATTTATTCGAATCGGGGTAAAAAACGCCCCCTACCCCCTTCAATCTATTTTTAGGTTCGAGCGAAATGTAGTTTTGGTATTTGTAGAGCTGTTTGTAGCTTTGTAGGTATGGGGTCGTTTCTGATTCAGTTATGCGACGGTGGGAAGGCGAACAGGAATGTATTTGCCGGTAAACCGTCAGTCAGACGATATACACAAAAATTATAGCCAAGTACCTACCTCATACCTACAATTTTAATGAAATTAATTGGAATTTTGTTAAAATTACCTAATAGACCTAAAAATACCTACTCTAGGTACTTGTTTTCTAACACTGAATCATAAAAATCTATAGCGTTAAGGACGTATTAAATACATACATAAATAAATACATACATACATAGCTTATAACTATAGGTACATACATAATTATATTTAGATACCATAATTTGTGGTGTATCTACCACCTCATTATTTTTCAGTAGCAAATTGGACATTAAGTACCCTATTTTAGAATCTTATTTTGACAGTGGAAAAGATTTTGTCTAATTAAGGGTTGAATTTGAATTCCATATTCAAATTTGGTATGAGCTGCTTAAGTTTTGTAAACCGTTGTTTTTTAATGCGATTTTGACGGGTTACTAAATGATATGTTAGTTTAAGTATTATCTTTTATAAATGCAAACTAAACTTTCATATAAGTAGGTACAAGTGGATAGATAGGTATTATAGATATACATATCTCAGTATCGTATACCGAAATAGCAACATAAAAGGAAATGATATGAAATGAGCAGCGCTGCAGAAGAGAAAAATTTGAGTCCCGAATTTAATATTAAATGTGGGCGGTTCCACCCCTTTTATGTATAAATTTCGCGCTATCGATCGACTCTGATAATGTTACCGATGAAATTAATAACGCGAATAGTTTATTCTAAACATCCACCTCACACGCACACGCACACACGCATACGGACAAAGAGTAATTTGTAAATTGAATTCCTCGAATATATTCTGCGAGAGAAGGCTATGCGTGTAGAGTTTTATAATAAACACACGAAATCATTTGATGATTCCGAGGTGTACACGAGTCATTGGAGTGGGACCCCCCCGGGGGGGCAGGAGGACCCCACACCCCTGGCGGGCCATTGCAGCAGCATTGCAACCTTCCTTCCATCAGTGTGGCCGACGTGGCTGGTGGCGACGCGTGTTTACCACCTACGCAACGCGCGAAAAAACCCACCGCGCTTTAAAGAAGAAACCCTTCCAAAAATACAAATCAGCCAAGAAAAATATAAAAATTCAAACGGCCTAAATTCCCGAAAGAAAAAAAATTCAAAAATCGAAAATTTCATAGACCAATTTTGGTTTTTCAAAAAATTTCGAAATTACGCGCATGCGTTCGGGTCACCGCCGCCGCCCGCCGTCACATTCATGGGATAGTTTTATGCAATAGACTTTATTAAGTTTTTCCACGTAATCATCGTAGTTTTAAGTGACAGTTTTAAGCAATAGTATTCCGCAACACTTGAACTCACAATAGATAAGAAGACCGGTTTTATTTGAAGCAAACTAAAAAATTAGTGTTAAGGCAACTGAGAGGCAGTTCGGCTCGGATTCGTTGTAAAGGGCTAAATAACATCAGACAACCATCCGGGAAGAGCAGCTGAGAAACAAACAAACAAACAAACCAAACAAACTGAAGTGGAGAAAGAGATTCATGGGGAGAACAAGAAGAATACCATGGCTTTCTAAATGCACACACCACTGAGTTAAATGCGCAGGAAGTTGAAAAAAGCCAAGATTTCATAGCAAAGGGAATCTAGCACCCAACAAATAACAGCCGCCGCCATTTGACGATAAAGAAACACGTTTTTTCGCAATAGAACAAGTTTTACGTTTATATCAACCGTTATTATAAGAAAACAATAGAAAAGAGATTTTAAACATTTGAGTTCTTTAAGTACATTTAAACAACACTGGTTAATTTTGGAACTTTTCGATTGATTTCCTTTACTTTTTATATACAAACTCTCCATATATATAGTGAAAAGTAATTTAGTGAAAAACTCTGGACCTAAACGTTAAGGCTAAGTGATATTTGAGACGTTCGGCGAATAAGTTTTGGAAAATTTTCGACCAATTTCATCGACCAATTCTGAAAACCTGGGAGGTGAAAACGAAGCTAACAGAACAAAAAACCTGTGCCTTAAATTGGCCTTAAATTAATAGTAAAAAAGGTAAGAAAAAAAAATAACGCCAAAAAGTAACAAAAAAAAATCTAAATTTAAAAATTTACCTACCTATTGATCGTCTTCTAGATTTCTTTAATAGTACAAAATTAAACTAAAAATTACCGTTAAGACTTAGTTTAATGAGTTTTGTTACTTCTATACCTGTAACGTTTTATATGAGTACGTATAAAGTTTAACGGGCTAAACTATATACACGGGCTAGACCAAAACCTAAGAACAATAACCAACAAAATAACTCGATCAAGATTGACGAAGAAGAGTTGGAAGAGGAGAAGACGTAGGACCAAGCTTAAGAAGACTAAGAAGCTCAACAAGAGGCTTCAACACAAAAAATACTAGAACCTTTTGAAGACTAAGAAGCTCCACAAGAGGGTTCAACACAAAAAATACTAGAACCTTTTGAAGACAAGGCTCCAGGTAAGAATTTTTCCCTACATTTCAAATTTTTACAATTCTTGCCTCTTTCCAATTTTTCAGTGTATATGTATGTATAAGAGTATGGTTATATTATACGCTTCGTGTCATGAGCGCCCGTATAATGATTGCTTCAACCGAAGCCTCTATTTGTCTCGCTCGCACTCGTAGGTGTTTGTATAGCGTCATCGTAATGAAGTTCATTACCTCCAATTGAACTGGCTTCGAATGACTCTGCGGTTACTGGAGAAGATTTTGAGATTTTATCATCAAATTCTTTATCAAAATGTTATTTGAAGTAAGAAGATATGTTAAAAGCAATTTTTATATATAAAAAATCATTAACACGATGCGTCATTTCGTAAGAGAAAATATCGAAGTTTGGTTTCAAAAACGATGTTTCGCTACACGGAGCTAACACGTGTAGTGTCCAATGCCAAGAATGGATAGAAACATTCGGGTCTAACTTTCGTTTTCGTCAAGTCAAGTTCAGGTTTTGCCGATGATTTGGCGGAGGGCGCACTGCGCATGCCTAAGTCATCGCAGTCATTGCCCAGCCAAATTATTGATTGCGGGCTTGTCGGAAAACTGCGGGGGGAGGGGGAGCGTCATTTACCAATGTGATAGTTTTCACAACGCTCAATTATGTAGGGTGGGGGGTGGTGGGGGAAAAAATGTATATATCAATATGGCGGATTTCATCGGATTTTGTATTAAATTCTATCGGCCGCGCCCCCCGTGTCCGAAATTTATGGTCGGCAGGCTTTAACGGAACGTCGATGGCTTTTAATTAAACTGCTTTTTAATCTCCAGCCGTGTTTTATATTTGGTCATCGTTGCAGCCTTTGTCACCATTTACTTGATCACGGTTTAAATCTTCGAATACATTTTGACTTCTCTCATTGCTATCATTATTAACTATATAAACTGAAATACTAAATTCTTAGGCCTTCGGTTTAGGTCAACTTAGGTATAACACTAAGTATTTACTGACTTTTTAAAGATTTACATGGACAAAGAGCAATGGTTAACACCTTTACTAACAAGCAATAATGAGCAGTCTCTACTACCTACCTAATAGGTACGTCCGCGTACTTGCCTCGTAGAAATCTCAAGTAGGTATCTACTGTTTGAAAACTTGGCTTAGTTTAAATGAGAAATATTCGAAATTTGAAAATCAGTTCAGTAATACACAACTTTGGAAATATTATGAGTTTTAAAAAATAATTTTAAAATTGTTTTTTTTCTTGGCTCATTGCGGCATGTCGCCGTCCCCTTCTTCAACTCTGTAAGGTTGAACATTAGGGTCCTGCGCGCTACTATTTAATTTTTTGCGACACGTTTTTAAAAATATAATAGATATAATTATCTACTAAAATAGAGCTGAAGAGTTTTTTGTTTGTTTTTTTGAAGTAGGATTTGAAAAATTATTTTTGTGTATGATAGATTTATAGGGAAAGTTGGAGGCTATGAAGCATTAAGTTACAACTGTTATCGCAGGTGAATAATATAAGGCTGAATAGTTTGTTTGTTTGATTGTTTGCTTGAACGCGCTAATGTCAGAAACTTACTGGACCGATTTGATAAATTCTTTTAGTGTAATAAGTATAGTCATCGAGGAAGGGTAATAGGCTATCAAGCGTTACATTGCAATTCTTAACGCGGGTGAAACCGGGGGGCACAGTTAGTATTTGATAAAACCTCACACAGCTCTAGCATAGGATCTGAGGCCACATAAAGTAAATAAATTACAAAACTACACAACTTAGGTGCTAATTAGCGGTAATTTATAATTTTAATAGAATTGCGGAAATCAAAACGTTTAAAGTCAAATGAATCATTAAATATCCCTTTGTACTACCGCAGGTAGAGCCGTAAATAAGATAGTAAATACACACCGACTTGCACACATTTTTGATTTTATTATATTTCCATTACAATGCCCATAAAGTGTTGTAATTATTAAAAATTTATTGCAAATCTTTATTGGCATTTTAATCGTAAAACAATACAAGTATAAGAAATCAATTTACGGAGCTTTGTAGGTAATTAGTCATATAATAACTAATAGTTTTCTTAATAGGATATCTCGAAAGGCTTGTAGGAAAAAACTAACAAGAATGGGGTTTTTTGCTAATTTTGCTGTAAAGTCGCGGTGGGATATAGCAGGGTTGTCAAAGGGCCCTGAAAACTAATACCTACATAGGATTGGAAGACATTATATGAAAAACAATTAACAATTAAATAATTATAAAATATTCTTTTATAAGGGGACAAGACAAGACGTTTAAGTGTTAAATTTAAATTATAATAAAAAAAATACTAATAAATATATTATTATATACACCTAAACTTAAAACTTAAAGTAACTTATAAACTTATGTCAGTTAGTCACATTAGTCACTAATATTAGTGAAGCTACATCAGCGCGCTTCAAATG
>DWQL01000179.1:0-18614 GCA_018231265.1 Noctuana haematospila | reverse complement strand
GCTGCATTGCCTACAACCCTTTTCTATGTCCCACTGCTGGGAACGGGTCTCTCCCCACAACCGGGGAGGGCATGGAGCATACTCCACCACGCTGCTCCAATGCGGGTTGGTGGAAAAGGTGTAACTTACATGCGGTGTAATAAGTAACTCTAAATTATTTTCTTAGGTGACCTCACGTGTGCCTTGCCCAGCGTTCTCGTCGCACGTCACCCGGACAAGGTGATCTCAGCGAGATGGCATCCGGACGACTTCTCCTTCCTCTCCACTTCGGCCGACAAGACTGCGGTGCTCTGGACTATACCGCCGGTCTAGTATCAATACTTTTGTACTAAATATGATATAATATATGTCACGTCACCGCTTTGAACGGCCCACTGATTAGCTCGTCTGTAGTTCGTAGTAATAGCTTTTATTGCGTTTATGAATAACGAACGTCCCGGACGTTTTTTGTTGGTTACTGCGTTTCTCGATTTTGGGTCCTGTGTTCGTTTACCGGTGGTAGGAGTTTAAATGAAGTATTTAGATGTCTGTTTCCGGTCTGGACATATTATGTGTAACACACCAAGACACATCCAAGCGACGAAGTCGTAATATGAGTGTGAGGTTGTTATTCCATCCATCCATCAGCCTTTGGAGGTCCACCGCTGGACATAGGCCACCCCTAAGTGGCGCCACTCCGCCCGGTCCTGTGCCCAGTGGATCCAGCGGTCCACAGGGCACAGGACCGGTTAAGTATTTGTTTGCAGTTACGTGATGTTTAGGTAGTTGAATTTTGTGATCATTCCGAATTTCTAAAGGGTTTTCATTTAATCTACCTACTGGGCTACGTAAGTAAGAAGATAGTTCATCTGGGATAGAGTCGTCAGATTTCACCATAGGTTAATAAATAATGTGTGTGTTACACGTCAAGTAACTTACTAATCTAATAAATATTACTGGCCCTGTTTATTCTGTCATTCAGTAAATTACTGATTTTATTGTTACTTCTTGTTGACATGATAGTAAATAAACTACATTATTTACTTACTTGCATACTTACTTCAGATCGAATACGTGAGTTCACAAAAACTTGAGGTTTTATTGTAATGCGTAGGTTCATTAGTATATTAAACATTGACAACTTCACATTATAAGATTATTGAAACTGTCGTTAATGAACGTTGAAATGCGAGTGACAGGCAACTACGACCCAATTACGAAACGACTGTAATAGCAGACCTGGAACACTAGTATTATAGCATATAGAAGCTATTAAGGATCTATTGCCACTTGCTGACAGATCAATTGCTACTCGGCGCGACGTTTATGATATGACTACCAACGGCTTACGCAGAAACATCGTCCGGAAGCAGCAGTAGCGTAGTAGCAGTCGTCCATTATGTCAATACGTTTGTCGACTATAATGTCCTGAAAGGCACAGGCTATAGTATTTGGATTCGGTTGTCTAGTCCCCTACGGTCGGTAATTCGAGGCCTGTTGTTGTATCTCGCGTCTTTCTTTCATAAGTAAAAGTCCTGTGATCTATCTTTATGACCTATCATTTTCCCAATAGTTGTCTCCTCTTTTTTTTGCCGTCCCGTCTATTAATTGATAAATATAATGTTTTCGCTTTTGTCGTGTTTGTACCAAGAATATGCATAAGTAGGTATTATTAAAATACTGAACAAGTGCGGCAGACCCATAATCTCATTTCATCTCTATTCGATTCCTATTTACTTTATATTGTCATTTTTGTCTGCGAAATGGTTACCGACTGTTCCAGTGAATTAGTTCTCGTATCGGGTGCTATAGTTACTAATTTTTTAATTTAAATTTAAATGCTCTCTTTAACTGCACTTGACCAAATGTTATCGTCTGTTGCACTTTCGGTGACATAAAATTTGAAATACGTCAATTAGCGACACCAATGGCAAAATCTCGGCAAGCCGTTATTGGCTTTCATACTCGTGCAGTATTCTGTACGGAAATCTCTTTGTAGCCTAAATTGACGCGTAGATTATAGATAAATCTTCTAGGAGTATTTAGTATGCATCAATAATGTAAGAAAACAACGGACAATGTCAACGAACTATGTATGTATCTAATAGAAAAACTGTATATTCCCAAGGATTTTTCCATAAATGTCTGTCTCTCTTAACCACAACTTAGATAGATTAATTAATTGCGTTGTATATTAACATTAATGCATCATTTTTAGTATTATTACCTTAATGTATAATAATATATGTTTTAATTCCCTTTCACTGACTTGTTATAAACACGTATATGAAATTGTTAAAAAATTGAAAATGCCAGTTGCTTATGTAGATATTAATAGTTATTACGTTTCACAACTATCACATACTCAATATGAAACTGTCATGGAATTGCAAAGAACAAGCTAACGGTATTAACAATTGGAACATCATACATCATTTAGCAATAATATCTAATAGTTTTAATTTTGTTTATATTAATGTAATTCTGATATTAAATTCAGTACGGCTTATATTGATTTTTGTATTAACTTGTACTGTGCTATTAATATGTGCTACTTGATGCTTTATACTAAATTATGATAAATATATTAACTACGTACCATTTTTAATGTATTATCGATAAGCTCGGACTTCATACTCGTATTATATAGCATACGAACAATAAATAGTTGTACGTTACCGAATGGTATCGAATATTGGGGCGATCAAGGGATTGTTTAGTTGTTATAATTTCTTATTAATTCACGATGACTTTGTTGTTATATTATTGTATTGTAATTAATTTTGTTGACTCCATTCATGATAAAATAATCTTTGCTAACATAATGTATGCATTCAAATTTTTTATAGGTTAATAATGATGAAACTCCGTGCTGTATGATAGGTTTTATAGGAATAATTATCCAAATAAAAGCTTTAAGTATCTAATGATTCGGCAAATAAAATAATTTACAAATGCAATCCATGAATTACGTAACGTATTAAACAGTGACGATACAGTCACAACTATAGGTATTATTGTCTATTATGTAGCCTTTTCAGCTGCGAGCTTTTCGAGACATCAGTCAAATATGAAAATATCCTAGTATAATGATCTCGAAGTAAATTCAATTTCGTTACGAAAAGATTTTTCTTCATATAGTAAAGTATCAATAAAGCCATAACATTATCAATAGCGAGCTGACAGGCCACATGGAGATACTGGATATTTTCTATCACACAAAACACTTGGCTTTAGCTCAACCAAAAAAGCGAGGATAATTGAAAAGTAAAATGTATATAGTGGGGGATTCCAACGTTCGAATGTCAAAAAATCAGAGTATTCCAAATTTGAAACGATACACATTAATAGGCGGTACGCAAACACAAATTGAACAACTGGTAGAGTTATATGTAACTTATTCCGTAACAATTAATTATTATTTCTTCGTCGTCTCCGCTGTGTCCGCAGTTAGGAAAACATTGTAAATACTTATCTATCCTTACGTACATTTATTTAATTTCCTTTGTGAAATGTGAATGGATTTATAGCGTGAGGTTACAAAATGTCTATTAAATTAATTAAATGTTTATTCAAAACTAGCTTTCACAACACGCAACTAACTTGTTGTTTACGAAGCAAACTGTACGTGAAATATATATCAGGCGCGTTGTACGTGGGTGTTATAAATTAAAAGACAGTTTTGTTGATAATTAATTTATTGTGTTTGAAAGCATTTTATTGCTTAATACATGTGACTAGTGTAATAATAATTGTTTTCAATCTATTTGTGAGATGTAGCCCGTACGAATGTCTAAGCATTTTTTAAAATATTTTTATAATAACGCAAAAACAGTGTTTAGAAATCGCGTACATTCGTCGTATAGAACTCGTAGTAATTGTATTTTCTAATAAGTTTCCTGATATTGGCTGATGTAATGACCTATTGCTAAAATTATCCACTTTGTTGTGATTTGGTGTCAAAAAAGAGCGGCTTCGTGAATATAGGCGCCTCCGGTGTTATAAAATAGCTAATTTATGTTAAATGATAATCTTAAAGATTATTATTATCTACTTTAAAGTTATTTCATAATTAATGTATCACTAGTTACGTAATATAATGCAATGTAATTGTAAACAGCTCTGCGCAAATTTAATAAGAATATCTTCTACTTTTATTGTATTTGTAAGGTTTAGTTGAGTGTCTCGGTTGCATTAAACACGTATAGGTGTCATTTGGTAGCTTTGGCTGTTGAAAATTTTAAAAGTAGAAAAGTTATTATCTTTGTGCTTAGCTGATCTTGCGCACGATTATGATTATATTTGAAAATTAAAATATATATTTTATGCATGAATTTCTTTAATTTAGACATACATATTTTATTCAAAGGTTATTGTAATAATGAACTCATCTCAGGTCACTGTAATCAGCTTAATGATCTTTGTTAAAACCGAATTTCGTTAACAATTGTATCCATTATTTAAGAATATAATCGAATTCTTTACAATAGGTTGTTTTATTTCTCACCTTCAACTGTTAATTAATATTAATTAATGAAATTCAAAATTCTTATATTAATACTAATATTTATTTCGCAGATGGATTTGTCTAAACTAATCAGGATTAAATTTTAATACGGTGCAATTATGGAGGGTACATTAACCAAATTATGAAGGAGAATTATATTTTTTTGACTATAATAAGAGTACCAGAATGAAAACCATATTCAAATAGTAATTATCAATAGTTTTTATACAGTACAGTATAGGTACTACTGGCAAAATAGAAAGTTGGCGAAAAGCGATTTGCATATTATTAGCCTTGTTTAGCTACACATTGGGTAATGAAAATATGTGGTTTAGCATTTTATTGGTACCATTTATCTTATCTCGAATCAATAAATATTTTATTCATACCTACTATGTAGGGTCCAAAGGTTTAGTTAAGGATATTTCTAACCACATTATTGCCTAAAAGATAAAAGCTATATAGATTTTTCAGTGACGTTCCTGTTCGTTTTTTTGTATAAATGTTCTTTTTTCATAAGCCATAGCCTCTACACCGATTTTAAAAAATTATTCGCACCGATTAATTAAAAAATCAATTTAGAAAATTACATACAAATACGTGTAAGCAATAGGCTTGCTTATCACTGATAGCGATTTCTTTACATACTACCTTTGAGCGAGGAAAAAGAAAAGAGACACTTTAGGAAAGAGATAAAAGTCGGAAGCAGTTGCGTAGCTACCGGAGGGCTCGACGGGGCAGTGTTTTGGGGCCCCCAAGCTCAGGGGGCCCTGGATTCTGACTTGCAAACTATAAATTTTACTAGTAAAAATGTCTACATAAATATACCACGAAGAATCTGGAGTACCTACGTGGAATTCTGAACACGACAAATACGGAACGAACTATTTTAAAAAGTTTTAGTTGGGGCCCTAGTTTTTTTTCGCCCGGGCCTGTGGCTACCTAGCTACGCCACTGTTCGGAAGATGCCAAATCAGAATAATAAGAACTCATAAATTAAAATACTAACTCGCATTTATGTACATTTAGAAAATATGTTTTTGTTTACTAGTGTTAAGACGTTCCGCTTTATGCATTCTTAGTTGTATAACTTGTTAGTGCGTCCTTGATTAATTATAGATAATTATGGTCTTTACATAAGATAGTCCGGTCAAAAACACGAAAGAGACAGGGTTTCTTTTGAGAAGATCGTTTCACGTACATACCTATAGGTTACCTACACATAACAATACTTTTAATAATATTATGTTATGATCACGAATAAGTTTTACACGTTATAGATGCATAGTCCTGCTGGTAAACTAGATTATAAAAGCGATCTCTCAGATTTAAGTGGTCGGTACTCTGATGGGTGACCGCTAGTGACAAAATTAAATAGAGCTTCGGAGGGCACGTTAACCCGTCGGTCCCGGCTGTTATCGATAAAGAACAGTCGAACCTGGTCGGAGGTCCTGTGCGCGGTTTGGGTTGGTCGCTAACCCGTATCGCCAATCCGCATTGAAGTATCGTGGTGAAGTTAAAAACTTCTTAAAAATTGGGCCATCACAACTTCTTTTATCTACATAGAAAATAATAAATGCAGGTAAATAGATAAGATCTTCAAAACCTGTCGTACACACACCTACTCGTATTACTGGTAGTAACTTAACGATTTTCTTATATTTTCTTTTTCCGCTACCTAGTAGGTACCTACCTACTTTTGTTTTTAGAGCAATTACTAATAATTGTAAAATAAAAAAAGGAATACCTACACTGCATTCGAAACTCCATGACGATAAGCTATAAATAATTAATTTGATAATATAAGGCACGTTAAGCAAAGGGTGAAACTAAAGTTTGAACGGGTTTCGTAGTTGTTCAGATTTCGCTAGAAAGTGTGAAAAAAGAAAACGTTATTGTGATTTTTATTCAGTAGTTCGTCTATGTGTCTACGTGTTCCTAATTTATGCATTTGAGGTTTTAAGATAAAGGTAACCAAAATAAAGTACACAATTGTTTGTAAGTATTTTTCTATATTAATAGATAAGTATTTCTATATTATTCGTAGCTTGTTACAATAAATCATGGCATGACTGAGGTGTTGCAGGTATTGTTTTCTTTCAATATTTTCATTAGACGTACGAAACCCTAAAAGGCCTTTGAATACAATAGCGCGAAAAGCTTACATATCTTTTTAGTAACTGATATGCAGTGTATCTACAATATATAGGGGAAGGTTGCTATCATTGGACCACCTAATTCTTTCAAAAACTTCTGTTAGTGTACCTAGTTGCCATCAATGAACCACTATGATGACGCTATTATTGGACCGGTCCAATCAAAGAAACTTAGCGACTTACTAATTTTCACTTAGTAGTAGGTAATTCTAAGAAATGTTTGTCTGTATGAATTTCGTATTGCAATAGTTATAAATACAAATTTTCTAAAATACCTACGTTTACCTTTACTTTTTTTTCATAATAATCAATAATAATTTTATCTACTTACACGGACTCTCCGACAATATTGAAAATGTAATATTAAAGTTAATAAATCTAGATAGTAGGTATTTAGTAGGTAGGTATTTATGAACTTTAATATTACAATTAGATTTTAATTGCATATTCCAGAATGTCGTCAGAGAAAAAGAAAAGGAAATATTATTATTAATACTTAACTTGAATTCCAAAGAAAGCAAACTCCTCATTGAAGAGTTATTTTAGTACATTTCGAAAACCTCTCAACTTTTATTGCCAATAAATTATATGTCATTAATTTACATAGATAGCATTACATACCAACATTTGGTTTTCATTTATAGGTAATAATTCATAAAATATGATGTCATAAAGTTAAGTGGTCCAATCATAGCAACCTTCCCCTAAATAAGTAGCGCTACAAGTATACTAGACTTAGCTCATCTCACTCAGTCAAGTACTGGACGTGGCGTGTTCAACATGATCGTCCTCGCAATCACAATAGTGGCCTTAGTAGCTTTATACTTTTACGCTGTTAAGAATTTTGATTACTGGAAACGGAGAGGCGTAAAACATGACAAAGCCGTCCCGATATTCGGTAACTATGCTAACGTAATGTTATCTCGAATGAGTGTGACAAATAAAGCAGTGGAAATGTATTGGAAATACCCGATGGAAAAAGTTGTTGGATGTTTCAAAGGAACGCAGCCTCAGCTATTGGTAAGAGATCCCGAACTCATAAAGCAAATCCTCACTACCGACTTTTACTACTTCTACAGCCGCGGTCTTGTTCATGAGCAGACGGGCATCGAGCCACTTTTTCGTAATCTATTCTTCGCGGACGGTGATATTTGGAAACTTTTGAGGCAACGCATGACACCGGCGTTTACTAGCGGAAAGCTAAAAGCAATGTTTCCGCTGATCCTCGAACGTGCAGAGAAGTTGCAGAATCGAGTCACCGCCGCTGCCGCTACTAACTGTGTGATCGACGCTCGTGATCTAATGGCACGTTACACTACGGATTTTATTGGCGCTTGCGGTTTTGGTCTGGATTCCGATTCACTTAATGATGAGAATTCACCGTTCCGACGGCTAGGTGTAAATATTTTTAAAACTAGTTTTATAAGACATGTAAAAAGTATTCTCAAAGATACATTTCCACCATTTTTCAACCACTTTAAAATGTTGGATGCCGTAGAGAACGAAATCGTGAATCTTACAAACGCGATCCAGAGACAGAGAAATTACAAACCATCGGAAAGAAACGATTTTATCGATCTTATGTTGGAGTGTAAAAAGCAGGGTAAAATTGTTGGAGAATCAATTGAAAAAGCTACCGCGGATGGCAAACCTGAAGTTGTCGAATTGGAGCTTGATGAAATATTAATAGCTGCTCAAGTATTTATATTTTTCGCTGCCGGGTTCGAGACGTCGTCTTCTGCAACCAGTTTTACATTGCACCAACTTGCATATAATACTACTGTTCAGGAGAAAGTCCAAAATGAAATCGACAGAGTTCTTGAAAAGCATGGAAATAAACTAAGCTATGATGCAATTAAAGAAATGACATATTTAAATTGGACTTTTAAAGAAGGAATGAGATTGTTTCCAACTGTTGGATTCTTAATTCGAGAGTGCATGCGGCCATACACATTTAAGGATTTGCATTTCTCAATCGATAAAGGTGTAGTTATTATGATTCCTTTACAAGCTCTACACAACGATCCACAGTATTTCGAAAATCCAGAGAAATTTAGACCAGACCGCTTCGATCCGGAACAGTATCCGCAAAGCAACAAAAATGTCTACTTGCCCTTTGGACTCGGACCTCGAGCTTGTGTTGGTGAGTTAGCTACTCTTGTATAACAAACTACAATATAAATGTACCAGCACTAGTTTATCATCCACCCATTACTGGCACACTGCTGGGCACGGATCTCCTCTCATATTATTAGCTAAGTATATGAGATTCATATTCAGGTGTTTAGTTGTTCGGTTGGTGTTTTAGTATAGTCTTCGTGGTTAATTCGTGTTAATCGCTTTAATTGAAGTTACCGATAAATAATAAATAAATAACACCCCACACTTAGCCACACCTAGGATTTCCTGTACCGGGTGTGCCATGGACACCCACAAAAAAAATTACACCAGTCCCTAAACCGAGAATAAATGTGATTTATTATGTTACCTACGACACGGGGAATCCTTAAGTGGGTCTAATATGTTTAATAAAATTAATTTATTGATTATGTAAATTACTCCGAATTTTACATTACCGGTCAAATCTTGAAGCGCGTAGACCTTCGATCATTGCATAGACCAAAATTAGACCTTAGTTAGGTACATTTAAGTGCAACTTTAGGAAATTATGTTTTTCTTACCTAATTGATGTACCTAAAATATTATAAAATTATTTCAGTTTATACATAATAGGGAAGCCCGGGTAGGTTTAAAATCAAATACGTCAAAGTACCTTGTTATTACAATAATAAATAAATAGTACCTAAGTAGTTACATTATTTATTTATTATAACATTGCATATTATGTGTTTTGTGTCTTCTGCAGGTGCACGTTTGGGCCTGATGCAGTCTTTGGCTGGGCTAGCTGCTACACTCTCGGTTTGCTCCGTAGAGCCTGCACCGACTACACTACGGTATCCAAAAGTAGACCCCAAAGCCAGAATAATTCAAAGCGTGAAAGGAGGACTCCCGCTGATTTTCAAGAAACGAAAATAATTAAATAAGATGTACTTAATAGTAACAGTAGGCAAACATTTAAATATATATACATTCCAGTACCGCCAGAGCCTTACAATTTGTAAACGATTTGAGCTAAAATGTAATATATTTTTTTATTTATTAATCTTTAATATACATCGCACCTCATCTTTTAGCACCATGATTCCATTTATGGAATAACACATTCGAATTCTGTCCAAGTAGGTTTTACTGTCAACAAAACTTTGTATTAGTTTTGGAGGTCCGCGTTTCAGTGTAATCAAAAAGCTGGAAATCCTATATAATTAAGCTTTTGGAAATTTTGTCGCATCATTTATTTATTTATTTCTTCATTTATTGCAAAGCCTTAAGATTTCAGACTTGATACCAATGCCTTAAGGTAGCTTAAATTACTATTAGAACAGTAAATTAGGTTAAATACATTACAAATTCATTAATTAGGTAGGTATATAGGTACTAATATTACAAACAGATGAACAACAAATTTTATTTTATAAATAATAACACTAATTAGAAAAATAATAGGTACACTATAATAAATAACACAATTTGACAAGAACAACGGTTTCAAGGTACCTACCTACTTTCCTGCTGACCTGCGAAACGAATGAACTGGCGTTCATATTCGAACCACATCACTTTTTATACTTTTATTTTTACATGTTCTTGATCTTGTAGTTTTGAGATTGGCGAGATCTTGAATTCTCGATCCTATTTTCTCGTCTCGAGTAAGGCGAAATTTCTCGGCAATTCTCGAGCATTCCCGAAGCACATACCTACTTCAAGAACTCTATTAAGAGTTTTCTGAACTAGTTGCTCATAAAGGTTAAATAAATATAAGTTTCATAATAAAGGTATCTATCTCATGCCTACATGACCTATACTTTCCTTACAAGTACCTTACAAGTACCTATACTTTCTATACCCTTGCAATAGTGTTCGTATGTATTTTCAAACTTGTAATAGATTCACATGTAACAATATAACTTCGCAATGCAACGCAAAAAAAGCATGCAAGACTTCAAAATGCATATGGACAGGACACATGCTAAATGAAACGAATGAGAGAATTCCCAGACACAAAATAAAGCAAAGGGCGACAAACGAAACGTTGAAGTTGGTAAGATAATAAAAAAGTGTAATAGTGGATTCGTTTTTGTTTCTATAACGGCTATACAGACAGATTGACAGACAGACAGACAAAAATTTTACTGATTGCATTTTTGGGTTCAGTATCGATCCCTAATCACTCCCTGATAGTTATTTTGGAAATATATTTCATGTACAGAATTGACATCTCTACAGATTTATTATATAGATATATAGATTATCTAATCTGCGGCCGAACTATAGAGCGCGGCAGAAAGTACAGCGTAGGCTGCGTTGGTAATGTAGGTATTTTGATAAACATCAACTTTACTATGTATGTACTTATTTAACTTCTTTGAAATGAAAGATGAATTTATTCGTCATCTAACAGATAGAAGACTACTTACTTAAACTTTGCTTACTTAGGTACTCAGTAGGTACTTGCTGCAAGAAGCAAGTCTGTCTTCAAAGATAAAAGATTATGAACGATATTCCACTTTAGACTTTGTCCAGTACTTTTAGACTTTAGACACGAGGCGAAGAAACCGCGATTTATAATCTCCCGATCTTAGATACGAGTAGGTATGCTTCTGATAGGGTTAAGACGGCATATTATTATGTTAACTCATTTAAAAAATGCCTACATCACGCATCTGATCTAAATTTTATCGGTCTTATATTGATTATATTATTATAAAAATATATAAATTATGAATCTATAAACAAATCTCGAGTAACATTGTAAAAACATTGCACACCTTGTGATTCAGAACTTATATTATGGGATTCAAATTTTCAATGTCACCTTTTAAATAAACTGTGTGTTCTTGTAAATAAATAATTAAATCACCATATTATTTCACATTTTAGTACTAATATTGGTAGTAGTTGTAATTTGATAAAATGCGTACGGGTTATAAATTTATAGGTATTAGGTTATTTTGTATAGGTTGTAAAAATAAAAGACAAATGAGCATTACATCAAACGTATTTATTAAATTCAAAAGTAGACATTCTATAAATTGTATAGATAGAGTCCTAAAAGTCATAATTTTGATCAAAAGCTGCATTAATTTGCGGTCCAAACATTAAATTTCAGTTCATTTTATTCTACTCTTATTTTAAGAAAAGATACATTAATAGATAAACAAATGTCTACTAATAACGTGTATATCTACTACGTTTTACGAATAAGTGTTTTATATGTTTCATATTAGACATGGAACGTATGTGGACGAAGAGTCGATTCATGCAACACAAGAAGAAATCAAATAAGTAAATGGATTTGTGGAATCAGTAAGTAATAAACGGAAGCGCGCATATATTATGTCCGCTGCAGCGCTGCTAGTTTAGATCGCAAGTGATCTCACTGCTCAGCAACCTCGGGCGCGGTCGGTACTCGGATGGTACACCGCTGGTAGTAAATTCATGCGCGATTCCGTGCTTCGGAGGGCACGTTAAGCCGTCCGTCGCGGCTGTTAGGTATCTATATATAGGATGTACCCGCCTTTGGGGAGATACCCGTGCCCATCAGTGGGTCATAAAAAGGGTTGAAGGCAAGTACAGAATATCGTATTTGGATAAAAAGCTTTTAGAAATATACAATAAGTTTTCCCACATACTATGTCCATTTAACACTACAGAAAACAATAGCTGCTATGCAGGATATAATATAGGACTAATCTATGAAGGTGTGAAACAAAGAGCATACAATGGTCTTAACTCTTTGGTAACGAACACTTTGACAGTACCTAAATACATTTTTGTAAACAGTATAAATGGTAGCAAGAATAGCATACAAAACTTGAATAAAGTAGAGTAGACGAAATTTAAATTAATAAATCTATTTATTATATACCAGGGTGTGCATACATGACCGAGTTTACAACTGACACACACATGTAATAATGTTATTTTTTATATTTTTCTATTTATTTATTTAACTTTATTATTGATTATTGATTTAACATTATTATTGAGTTTATTTAACTCTCGCGGGCTACCTAAATCGCTTTCGCCGTCGGTCTCTTGGCCATCCCGGCTCTATAGCAGTACGTGTCTATACGTGTATTACTCTATAGTAATACACGTACATACTATAAATAGCATAGACTCTGTCTTCTATACTATAAACTAGGTAATCGAGCCAATTTAAATTTCGTCTTCTCTAGCTAATTTGAGACGGAGAATATTCTTCCAAATATCAAACAAGAACAATTCATTTCAAGAGTTGATTATACATTCAATTGTATTAGGTATTTGTAACTTACTGTGTGAATAACACTTTCTACAACATTCAATAACCATAATATTTTTCTTAACATTAATCTTAGTAACATAGAATGAGCCACATTATTTTAGGAATGTGATGTAAATGTAATTTTATACGTGTGTGCAATTTCTTAAAATATATTATTGTGTGTCAATTTTTATGTGTTGTGTTAAATCCTTGTGTGGACATAACAAGAATTGTCCAATTCTCAATAACGCAACAGAAACATTCGGTTGAAGGTGTCGAACTGTCGACAGCACAGCTTTCCCGTATTGGACAATTCATGTGTACCCAATAATACCTAGGTGACTACGTTCAAACCAGAAATTGAGTGTTTGTTTAAAAATTGTTCGTGATGTGGGTTACTCTACACAATACCGGCAGAAAATATAGTTGCCTGTATTACTAACCCCGATTAGATTATTATAAACATTAAAGGTACAAAGTACAAAGATCAAATTTAATATGAATATCATGTCCATTGAACGTGCGCATTTGGTCATTGGTAAAATCGTTATGGTTTCGAGCCTTCGAATCGAAGTTTCGCATATTTACTTGCTCACAAAGTCAGCTATATTACGATTTATATAGTTATAATACGATAACAGATTAAGTATACTTACATATATATTATAAATCAACAAAATAATACAATATATTGCGAGCTACGAGTTGTATACAGTTACGATAAAGTAGGTATATTCTTGGCACATTTTTTATACCTTTAGTGAAAAAGTCCCTTTAAGTAAGATCTTCTCTGAGAAGATGTGCCTGCGAATTCAAAGACTTTAGAGTACGCTCAATAAAACCCTTAATAAGGATCTATTCAACGTCTCCGCAAAAAAAAATTAACTCGATGGATCCGATCCATTACTGTGCCCTATAAAAGAAAGGTCTGACACGCCCTATATTTACTGTTACACAATCCTTACACGTGGTACCTTTACCCTGTTCTTTGATAATACATCAATCTTCTTAATCATACCTACACCGCGTTTTAATACATAGCCAAAATTGTTGGCAAATATATAAATACATTATATAAGGAACTATTCGTACTGGGACTAATCAGTCCGTTACGAATATCTATATCAAGATACATAACGAAAGTTCCTAACCTACCATAATAGCAATTTACATATTCCACAGATATATTTTTCTTAAATACTTAAACTACAAAACAGAGTTAAAAAGCAACGCTGTTATGATATTAGCATGATAAAGTACAGTACCTAAAATTTGTCACAGTAATAAACATACATTAATATTGATTTTGATAGTATATACTACGAGTACCTCAAACTCAAACTGACCGTTTCACTGACACAACTTCATACAATGATTTTGTAAATTACGCAGTGAATTAACCTAAACAAAACACCAAGAAATAACTAAGGGAATTGGGGTCAAACTTATTACGTTACTTGAAGGTTAAATTACCGGCTATCAATACAAAGCGAATCGTAAATAAGTTGTAAAAATAAAATAAAATTTTTCGCGAACAGGAACACCGGTTTAAACCGTGCGACTTTCCTTTTCTTTCAGCAAAATCTACTTATTTTTGATGTTTCTGAATAAAATTACGGAAACAACAGTGAGTACAGTTCCTGATTAAAAGATTTAAATAATCATAAAAAGTGGCCTGTTTCTATAATTCGGTGACACGCGTCGTAATTTGGCGACATGTTGGAATGGGTGGACTTTGGGAAAGTTCTTACATTCAACGCGATAACTATCGAAGTTTCATAATTAGGATCCTACTTCTTTTTGACGAGTTCGCTGAAAGCAGTTATTATTCCCATCAGTGAGCACAAATTACTCGAGGGATTCGTTAAATAAAGCGTGTTGACACTGTTTACTTATCTACGTGATTAAATCGCTGAAAATACTTGATGTTGGGGCTCCAAACTAACCAAAATTATCATAACATCCGACCATCGGAAGCGGTAGAAAACAACAACGACAATTATTTTCAAGAAAGATCATAAGGTTTCCAGATGATATTATATTGATCTGTAAAGAAATAATAGGTACCTACTATTATTCACCTAAATATTTTTTTGATTCACACAATACATGTTACCGGTAGTTTTATTATCATTATTACATTCTATAGCCTAAAGGTTAAATTTTGAAGTTAAATTTTTTCTCGTCGACATTATGTGTCTTCGGATCCAATTGAGGCGTGGACTGGAGTGTACTTTTTCTTGTGTGGGTATATTTTATTTATCAGATATCTATCTGTCTATGCCTACACACAGAAGCTAACACAGCTTTAGTAAATGACGGTCAAAACTCTACCATTAGGCGACCACTAGTACACAACAATACAACATAAATAATAAAAGAGAATATACCAATAACTTTAACCGGAATGAATAATAGACGTGAATGCTTCATAATATCGTTGGCGAATATAATTTTGTTGTCTTTCCCCATTACGTAGCGGAGCATTGGTTGATATTATTTCAAATTCTCCTTCGCCCTTCGTAATAACTCAAGAATGATATAAGGAGGTAGCTTGGATTCTTGGCAAATTAATTTGTTCTATTTTAGGTTCGGTAATAGGTGTTTTATCATAATTCAGAATTATATATAGCTTAGGTATTGTTTGAAAAATAACGTAATTTATTTTAGTTATACACAATAAATATTATCTATACATATTTATATGGACCTAACCATCTAATCACTTGCTTTATCTTATCAATAAACAAAATGGTCTCAAAATTATGTAATTACTGCGCAGCGCCTATAGACACAAATAACCCAATAATTAACTGAACAGGTTCGCTACACTTATCCCTTATTGTCACGTCTATCCTGTCTTAATTCGTTCTTGATACTAAAAGAGTTTCTGGTTTTTTCATTTAGTCTGATGTACAGATACATATCAGGGTGAAATAAATATATTTTACCAACTCTCTTGAAAATTCTACTGACTGCGGAGTGCCGTAGTGCACTGCTTTGTTGACGTAGTAGCAAACAAAGTTTTACATTGTCTACGTTACCTTGCTAGTAATTTATACCTACAAAGGACATTTACTGTTTCACATTGATTATCTCACGATGGAACTTCTGATCTGACGCTATTTTTTCCAATTACTTCTATGGGGCCGGTTTATGAGTAATGTTGTTGCATCTACATCGTGTTAGCTAAGCACAGACATCAATCACACGGCGTCGACCTCCCGATCCATCTAATACGATCGATTACAACAATCTAATTAAGAGGTACTGTGGTTGATGGCAGACATTAATGGGCTATACACACCATGACTGAAAGCCAGGCAAGTAACTAATTGAATTGCTTGTCTGTCAATTGCCACGCCACCGTAGTTCCGGCGCTATTAGTGATTGTATGTAATTTGTGCTCACCGAGACGGAGATAGATAATAGCAGATTAAAAATTATTTTTACACTACAAATTTATGATTCACTGTTCAATTACCTGAATACAATGTGGTGTTAAGTTAATTTGCTAGGTATTTTATATTCCCAGTAATTCTTTGTCAACTTGGGGATAGTATAGGTGCGTGTGATTGCTGTTTTCGTAGATAACATTCATTACACAAATTGCATAAATAAACAATAAAGGAGGTGATTAATGTAAGATATAATGAATTGTTTCAAATAATATCGCCTTAGATTTGTTCTTTGCTCGAATACCTATAATAGAACTGTACAAGTTCTTTTCATTTGTCCCTTTAATTAAAAATTACGCTTTAAGATCAAGCAACGTATTAATAATTACAGAAATGATTATTATGAGTAGTTACTATATTTTGTTTGTAATTTTTGCACAATTAATTAGTCCTCCCCCAAAATTCTCAATAGCTTTAGTAAACATACCTAAGATTTTAGCGAAATCACATTTAAGTTTACATTCGTGCTGACTAATGGATTGAAATCTTTAACAAAATGATTAGTTTGGCAACACTACATAGAACAACGAGCAGCTAACTAGGTTAATGAGTAAGCATACACTTTTAATGTTCATGTTTTTCGATTACGCTTATATCGTTATTAATGATTAACCTTGAAAAGGTGTGTGAAAGCTCATAATATTTCAAAACTATATCATTATATGCGCTGGAGATAAAAATGCAAAATATAGTATACGTAAAGTTACATTCGAAATACGAATATATACTCGTATTAGATAAATATCTTTAGAGTTGTGAACATTTTTGAAACATGTCTAAATTATTTATAACACAGTAGTAACTAAGTATGCAAGTGTTTATAACATAGATACATAGGCTATATATATTTTTCGATCAATAAGCTTTTTGCGTAGATGGAGTATAGACTATAGACCTATATTATATATGTGTATATTGTATGTAGAAGAAATTTCCTTATCCTTATAAGCAATATCTAAAGTAGTAGCTGTAGCATAAAAGCCGTAGCTACAATGGTGTACTAAAAGAACTAACACAGTGTCATGAAAATCTATCATAAGCGTAAAATACGATTTCCCTTAGGAAAATCAACGACAGTTTGCTATATGATAGTTTGATGTTTCATTTTATACAATATTATTTGTATTTTTCAGCAAAAATGTTGAAGTCGGCCTACAAGGAAAAGGTATCGTCACTCGCAGCTACTCGTATGTCTAACTAAAGGTATTAATAAGTCCGCATGCAAAAGGTTTTATTTAATAAATAGTAGTTAAAGAAACTCTCATTATTGCAAAAAATCAAAATGATAGTTTTACCTACGTGCTCGTATGTCGGGTAAGAAAATTCTATGGAAATTTAAAATAGGCCTACATGACAAGAATTCCTCCGTTCACTTTTCATATTATTATCTATTGTTTTCTGGCAACAATACATGGACTACAGTTAAGATTATTCTCATCATATAAACAATGTTCTTGTTTACAGGGTTTCCGGCTCTCTGTGATACATGGGAGGCCATTGTAAAGTAGGGAATATTATTATGTTCAATTGGTTGGATGACGTGGGAAACACGGCTCTATTAAGTTTATACGGCTACAAATTTAATATTTATGATCAATGAACTGTAAGGAAACTGTCAGATTGAGGTAATTTGTACCAAATGTTAATTCACTCTTATTGACGGTGATTCAGCTACGAACAGTGTAGGTACCTACAGCGACCCTAATAAGTGAAAATGTACTTACATCAAGCACACAGAATCTATCTAGTACTAACTTAACAATTTAAAAAGCAGAACAAAAAACATACCTTTTGCATTTGGATTGAAAATTGATATTCATTTGCTTGTGAGACGCATCTCGAGGCACTCTACAATACAACTTAATTCATATGCACTGTTCGAGACTTGTGTTTTCGAATCGTTGGAATTACACGTGCTAAGTAGGTACATTGAGTATATATTGTTGAGTGTACAGGTGATTGTAATGTATGGAAGAGAGCTGTTATACTTTTGATGGCTTAGCTAGAAGCAACAGTACATATTTATGCTCTGTTACCAGCGGTCTCTTGTATCAGAAAGATGTATGAAGGTGTTCGGTCTTGTCGAGGTGCGTCCAGTAGCAAATGTGTCATCGTTCCACAGCTCAAAGTGCTGTGGTAACCGCAGG
>DWQL01000178.1:0-18636 GCA_018231265.1 Noctuana haematospila | reverse complement strand
GTAAGTTCTTTTTATTGTACCGATTTCTATTTCTAATTTGATTGCCAAATAAAATAAATGTTATGTTGGTTGAATTTTGCTTAGGCTGTTTTTTTCATCTGATACTTTATTCATAATCTTTTTATAACGGATATGTTTGCGAAATGTTAAGAATAACACTAAGTACCCATATCTGACCACCCACCAACTTATTTTTATTTCAGCAAAGCATACACAATGAAAGAGATGAAAGGGATCGTTGACTATTTAATAGAACACAGAGCATACGGAGAAATAAAGGGGCGAAAAATGTGGATTGGTTTTGCTGATTCAAATGTAAGTAATAAAATGTGTAAATTAAAAACCCATTACATACTTAAATAAGTTTTATTTATTTTTCCAGACAATGTAGTATTAGTATACATTTCCTTTATTCTTTAATAGCTGTGCCATTACATTAACGTTGTGTACATTTACTGTATCATAATGCTTTATAGCATAGCCTATAACCTTCCTCATGAATGTAGGTATGCTGCACAAAACGAATTTTTCAAATCCAACTTGTAATTCCAAGATCAGCATGTTTAACAAACAAACAAAAAACTCTCCAGCTTTATTATATTAGTATAGATAATGTGCATTTTCTGTGAGCAGGGAGGGCAGTGCAGCTTGCAGGAAAAATTATACATTTTATCATACAGTGTAGTCTGATTGTTGCAATTTCTTTGAATGCCATTTAGTTTTTTTTTCTATATAAATTTTTATTTGTGTATTTTACATTCAAAATATTTTGTTTCTTATTATAACCTTATGACTTACTCAATAGAAGTAATGCGAAACTGGTTGATAATATTGTTCATGTTTGCTGACCAAAACAGTTATATTGTTATTCTTGTAACTATCCCTAGATTTACATATTATTATACTTTTTTCTGTTGAATACTGTGTGCTGTATTGGCTGGCTGTACAATTATTCCTGTAAATTTTACAGCTGACAACACGTACTTGGCAAAGCCTGAAGGAGACTTTTTTGAAAAGGATTTTACCAGATATAACCAATCCCTACTACAAATTGACAGTTCAACAGATAACCAGCTTTCGACAAGGGTTTGTATAGATACACTGTAATACATATTTAGTTTGCTATGTAATTAAGAAAGGAAATATGTATATTGAAATGTTTTAGAGAATAGCAATAGTAATCTTCAAATAATGATATAACATAGACATTGATATTGGCAATTAGTAAGTTTACCGAATACGGTTCCCAAAGACTAAAATCCGTAAACATGTTAATGGTTGATCTATTTTAATTTCTGGTCAGCCCTGTGGTCCATACATTCTATAGCTTACTTATATATACTCTAAGGTATTAGGCATTACAAAAATATAATGTTCAGTTTTATACCTTGTATTACATTGATAGCTTATTTTTCTAGGTATGACTTAGAAGCGAGACTAAATAAAAAACTGGAAATTCGAACTACAGATGAAGATTCCAATAGCAATGGTAGCTATATATTATTTCTGTATTCTGTAGCTGATGAATTGAATACAAGCATTTTTACTCCAGTGATTTTTAAGTTGTGATATAGCAAATTTGATATAACATTCATTTTTTAGATGCTCAAGATAAAGGTCCTGAGACATCTGACACAAAAACTGATATTGCAGTGCATGAACCAGGTGAGGACCCAAATCCTACAGAAATTAATCGTAACAGGTCATCTACTGACACAGTTGTCATTGAACCTTGTTATAATACTGCTGAAGAAATACAAAAAGAATTGGAATCACCTGGTCAGGAAGGAAAATATGAACCTCTATCTCCTAAAGTATCTCAGACAAAATCTATAAGGGATTATATTACTTACTCTGAACCTTTAACACCAATTCTTCAGGAGGTACTGCATGATTTTGAGACAGATGAGGAAGAGGATGGATCAGACAAAGAGCCACAAATGCAGATAGTTGAGTATCCAGAACCAAATATCCCAAATAATAATTTAACGGCTAATGAGGTAATTGTCATTGAAAATAATGATGGTGATGGTGAGAACAGGAAAAAAGACAATCAAAATAGCAATATTAACAAGGATACATGCTTTGCAAATAATGACGGTAAAGATGATAACAAGAAAAAAGATGATGATACATGCATTGAAAATGATGATAGTAAGGATGTTAACAAGAAAAACGAAAATCAGAAAAGCAATATTAACAAGGATACATGCATTGAAACTAATGACGGTAAAGAAGATAACAAGAAACAAGATCAAAACAGCAATATTAACAAGGATACATGCATTGAAAATAATGATGATAAGAACAAAAAAAAAAGAAGTCAGGATATAAATATTATTAATGATACATGCCACAATCAAAAAAATACTAAAGAGGATATTATAATAGTACAAGACAGTACAGAACCAGAGTGTATTGAAATACCAGATGATACTCCTCCTAATAATTCGGAAAATAATATTAATGATATAAGTACGAAAACAGTTGATAATCTTAGTAATAAGAATACCAATGATGAACAGAAATCTGATGTTCAGTTAAGAAAAGATTCTCTACAACAACAACAACAACATTCTCAGAATCAAGAATCTATACCAGCAACAGATACACTTCCTAATAACCAAGAAGCGTTTAAAGAATTATGTGATGTATGGAAAAAGGTTTCAAATGAAGAACATTCTGAAATATCCTCCATCCAGAAATATTTAAGTGATTCGAAAAAACGAGCAAAGTCACAGGAAATTCAAAGTGGTGTTCTTAAAAAGAGACTTTGCTATGGAAAAGATCATCAGCAGTCCAGTTCCGATGTTGATGGAAAAGCACAGAAGATTAAAAAAACCAAAACAAATTTATTAAAAAAGAAAAATGGTCCTAATGAAGAAGGGAAGAAAAGTAAAGATGAAAATGTAATATCAAATGAAGAAACACGCCAAAGTTTACCCAAAAATATTGAAAAAATACCTCTAAACACTGACATTACGTATTTAACAGATGACAGTGTTACCAACAAACAACCAACATTAACAGAAGCAAATACGTCAAAGATTAAAGAAAAAGAAAAAACATCTATGCCAAACGCTAATGAAAAGCCGACTAGGATTAAAAAAGAAGATGTAAGTAAAATATCAAAAAATACTCAGGAAGCTGAAAGCGAAAATGATATGCCCCAGGATCGCAACCCAGACATACAAGATGACACGACATCTCTGTCAAATGATAGACAAAAACCGTCCAAGCTTGACCATCATGGTGAAAGTAGAAAGTCAAAATATAAGCATGATTCTAAAAAAGGTAATGTTTATTCGGACAATTACATCAAAGAGGTAATAAATGAGGTTGTGATTTTAAACTCCCATTCCGATTCCGCTAGTGATGGAGTTGTGACCATGGAGAAAAACAAAGCCGCTCTTCGCATGAAGCGTAAAATACATAGAGATAAAGCATTAGCTAATGTTTTTGGATTTTCCAGCGGTGAGTCCTTAAAGCTATACTGTGTGTATGCTAGAGCTTGGAAAATGAAAGCAGATTGCAATATAATAATTATATTAAATAACACGAACCAGTTTTATTTTCATGCATGATGTACTAGTGCATGTTTTAGGCGTTGTATCTTTCAGAACATTAGCTTTAGTTACACAGTGTTAAGCTTTTTCTCGCAAATTGAAATTTTAACTTGGATCTTTTTATTCATCTTTTATAGTACTAACTTATGTAAAATTTAATGCATCTACAAGGCCTTGATTTGGATGTTCTGCCATAGATATATTTCTAAAAACAACTATTTACTCATGCTCATTGACAATTGTATGTGATCTATAATCCGAATTTATATTTATATTATAATGTATTTCATTTTGACAAGAAATATTTTAGTCGATTAAAAAAATTGCAGGGCTTCGCACAAGTCGTAAGAAGTCAATGAAGCACAAAAAGCGACTATCATCATTCCGGTAAGTCTTATTCTACTTAAAATTTAATTGTCTTCAAAAGAATAATAAAATTGATAAAGAATGAATATTTTTGAAGAAGGAGAATTACGAACAGTTCACATTAAGAAATTTAATAATAAATACTTTTTTCAAGTTTATAATTATTATATATTACTAGCTTATGCTCGCGACTTCGTTCGCGTGGACTTCATAATTAATTGGACTAAGGAATCACATTACATCCCATACAATTTATGCCTCAAAATTTTCTTATCGGATGTTAGCGGATGTGAAAAATTTGATGTATTAACAATTTCACAGCAGGGATAACACTTCAGACTCAGATGAATGGACGTCAGAATCAGAAACCGAATATGTTTCGCCTCCTCGGGGACGTAAAAACAGACTAACAAAGAAATATTTGTAAGTATACAATTTTGTTGTAGTTTTAATAAATATTAGAAATTTATTCATTCTCATAATCAAAGATATAATCATAAGGATTTCAAAGCAATTTCTATAAGTTTTTTTTATAATGTTTTGTTTTTCTTTTTTGCCCATCCATTAATCTTATAACTACATGTTGTGTAATAAGTTACATTGTAGCTAACATTGTGTGTAGTGCTTTTTATGCGTTCGATTCCCAGCGGGATGGAAGTATAAGTTATGCAGTTAGATTTCTATTCTGTCTATCGGTCTGTGTGTTATAGTGTGTTTGTTATTAATATTATGTTTCTGATTTTTTTCTTCAGAAAACCAAAAGCAGCGAGAATTCAATCTTTGGAGGAGGAAGGAGGCTTATTTGTAGTATACGGAAAGAAGATATTTCCATTAGTGAAGGATGGAAAAATTGTTAAGAACTATACTACATATTCACCAGGCAGTAAGTTGGTTTAATAGTTGGGATTTTACTGTATATAACCTTATGATGAACAAAATTTTTGAATTTTGAATTTCGCAACTCAAAAATTGACGCGGGATGAGTCATTTTGTATGTTTTCTTTTCAAAATTAAAAACTCGAGTGAATTGTGAATCAATTTATCATTTTTAACTTTAGTTTTCGAATGCTTTCTTGCAGAAGACTCGGAAGACGATGAATCATTCTGGAAATTAAAATACGTTGAAGAAAAGAAGAAAACAGAGGCACTCACAAAGTAAGTAAAATTTTATTAGAAGGTTTTATTTGATCTCTTTAAAATGAGTAACTCTTAGAATTAGAGGGTATTGTTCATAACGGCAGTTAAGGATGAGATGTCATCATCCATCCGTTATTGTTTCACTGCTGGGAACAGATCTCTTAAATTGTGCTGTCTATTAATCTGTAAATCTATTGTGCTGTCATAAAGGGACACCATAGATTAAGCCATAGACCGGGCGGGACTCATTCGGAGTCCAGACCCAAGTCTTAGGCGTCCGGGTGTTTTGACTATGAAAGTTCCACTAATAGTCTGATTATTTTATTAATGTGTTTGTCTAAATATATCATTTATAGGGTCGCACTATTACAATAAAAAAAATCATGATTTCAGATTACTGAAGAAAAAAAAGAAATCACAAAGGGTGTCAACTGAAAGTGAGGTTTCCGTTGCTATTTCTAGAGAGTAAGTTTTACACACTCATTTATAAATTAGATTCTGGACAATTTTGTCTCATATTTTTTCATGTATGTATGTTTAAAGTTTCAAAACTAAAAAAAAAAACAACTTTGTTTTATTAAAGTAAGCATTCCGTAGTAGTAATTAATTAATTAGGAATGGATATTAGTACAAAAAAAATTAATTTAATTCTTTTTTTTTAGAAAATCACCCACTCCAGTAAACCCTTATGAAAATGGTACAGTGACAAGTAAGCAATTTTTAGTCCTAATTGGTAGTTGGTTTCTAATTCTTTCTTAGTAATATTTCATAATAATTTCATTTTTTTACCACAGATAACGAAATTGCCCAAAGACAATCAATATGCAAAGAGACTGAGAAAAAAAGCCAAGATATTGGTGAAACTAAAACAGTCAAAATTAAATATACAAAAAACAATGAAGTGAGTATCACTTTTATATTTAGAGTGCATACTTGGCTCTTATTAATAAGAATAACTTAAAATTGAGATCTATGTTGAGTGCGTATTTTTAAGGCTTATGTTCGCACTCAAGATTGATCTCATCTTAAGTTCAAATCATTATTTACATAATATTTCATAAACAGTAACTTAAAATAATGTACTAAATATCTGACAATATTTGATATTATAGATTTAGATTCATAAATTATTTTTATACCTTCCAGGAAGTTCAATTAGAAGGCCATTGGTCCCACGTACATCCAGTGCTTGAGCAATTAGTTCACATACTACATAAAGATGAGGACCAGAAAAAGGAAAAATCAATAGAAATTCAAACGCCAATAATCGAAAATGAACAGAAATCAACAGAGGAAAAAGTAAAGTTAACAGATGAAAAAGTAAAGCCAACAACAGAACAGGTAAAGCCAACAACAGAAAAAGTAAAGCCAACAACAGAACAGGTAAAGCTAACGACAGAAAAAGCAAAACCAACAACAGAAAAGGCAAAGCCAACAACAGAACAGGTAAAGCCAACAACAGAAAAACCAAGCGCTGTGGAAGATGTTGCTAGCGAAAATCAACAACAGGTGGCCAATGCTGAAAAATTGCCAAATGAAAATCAAAAAGCTAGGAGAATTTCTACTCCTGTGTCTATAACATCATTGGACGATGGTAAGATTCCAATACAGTTTTTAACTTAGTTAATAATTAATATTAACCCCGGTAGCATACATCCACTCCGTTGTCCTTTGTATGGTTCACATTTGATAAATAAGAGCGCCGATTTAGGTTAAGATAAAATTAAAAACTTGCTTTGTCAATAATACATACTTTAATTTATTATATTCAGTTAATCATTAAATTGTCATAATAATGTACATTCTAGAATGTAAATTTATCATTTCAATAATCATTAACGTAAGCAATATTTAAATATTTTTTTCAGATGTACAAGACAAGATCAATAAAATTGAAGACGAGATATTTAGGGAGATAGAGGAAAGAGAAAAGGCAGATAGTTTTCTTGAAAACTCAACTTTTACTAACGTGACGCAAAGGTACGTACTCTTAATTTTATTGAATTGAATTTTGGAATTATAGGCGTATTACGTATCCACACTAGCAGCCGGACTATTCGCGCTTATCTATAACATTACTTAATTTTGTTAATTTGTCTAGGAAAGGGTTAAAGACAAGAAAATCGTCAAACGTTGTCGATCAAGCAAGTCCGGCCAAAAAATCTAAATTATCTAATGACAGTAATAAAACACAGGTAAATAATGAAAAATTGCAACCGCAAGAAGAAAATAAAAATGTTACAGCACCGGAAACTCGAAAAACAAGAACGCCAAAGAAAGTGGTAAATGGTATGTTTATTTACGCTTATATATTCTGTAGTAGTTTGTGTTTGTTTTGATACTATTCATGCATTTTGTGATGCAATTTTGGCATATCTATAGATGCATGTACGGTACGCCCTGTCGTTTTAGGCGGATTCAATATACCTACGCCCGATATTTGTCCCGCTTCCCACCAATAAGTGTCCAATTTTAGGGTATTTTTTTTACGAAAGATTTACGGTAGTTGCAACTTGTAAATTTTTAAGTCTATATTTCATTTGAAAATATAGAATCCTCCTCATAAAATCCCTACATAGCTGTGTTGCTTTTGGCATTAGTTTGATAAATCAAATAACAGTTTCACAATAAATATGTTATTTTTTCGCAGATAAGGAAGTTAAAGAAAAGAAAAATCAGACCTTTGAGAAAAGAGTGACTAGACGGTCCTTGCAAGATGCACAGAGTAAATACAATTTTCGTGCGTCACCGGCGGCGAAGAAACCTACGGAAATAAACACAAAGAAAAAGCCTCGGAGGAGATAGTAAGTTATTGTAGTTTATTTTATAAAAAGAAATATAATCTCGGGCTTGACGTCAATATATTTTTATGTAAATAGCGCTATAAAGACACATTGTCATTTAAACTAAGTAATTGAGCTAAGTTAGGACTTCTAAACTATTTTTAATGAAATATAAATGTTCTTTTGAATCTTTTATAACAGACTGTATTTAAATTTAAATTATTTATATTTGTTTATATCGGTGTTTCGCACTTCCTAACTGTAAAAATTAATGGATTAATGGGAAGGGAAGGCCTTCCAAAGTTTTTGTTGTCAGTGGTGTCAACCTTTTTCGACCATAATATTGTCAAATCGATATTTACAGTGTTGCTAGTAATAACAAGGTCCAACAGAGGTTGAGTTTTTTAAATCCTTCTCTCAAATTACTTTGAATTTAAAATATTTAATTTCCCCCATGTATGTATATATTATATTTAATTAATAATACTCAACTGACTTATCTAGACACTCAAGGACCACTCATTGGGAAAATTATTTTGAACTTTTCAATTATTTTTCTTACATTAAACATCAGTTAAGATTGAATGATGCTTTATTTTGCACATTTCATGTTTGATTTAATCAGAAGACAATCTAATTTCAAGGCAATCTTATATAAACATGCCTTGTACTTTCATCTGCTGAAAGGTTATTCTTGATTTAGCTTCTTACAATACTCTCTAAACTTCTTTCCTCCTTTATCTAATAGGCAATACTGTAACAATAAGGTTTTAAAAGTATGTTGCATCAATATTAAGTACAAGAAATGAGTTAATGATTGTGGCATACTCATTATCAGACACTATCATAAGAAGACTAATGGGCCCTTGACCATTTGTGTGCAAAATTTTGTTCAGATTATGTTATTAATCTATATTAATAAGCCATTAATCTTTGTGCTAACAGAATTCTCAATGGAATATATTTTATAAACTGTAGTTTTCACTTAGTGTCAATCATGGTTACAATTATTTCGATTTAAATTGTCTTTCAAATAGTGTTTCCATGTTAACAATGTCGATAGGTATTTTTGTAAAATATTGTTTTAGTAAGACTACAAATTTACGCAACTTTTAAATATAATTTTTTTTATTAAAACTTGACACTAAAAGATTAAAGGTGTATAATATCAAATGGATTTAAATTATGAATTTTAATTCTTACTGTCAATGGATATTTTTTTTTAATTTGATAAATCAAACATGTCTGTAAAAACTAATAATAAGGAATGGAAACAAATTCAAAAGAATTTTTAACAAGCATTGTTGTCTACTATATTTTATAAGCAGTAGTTAAAGTCGCGTGAGAGATTCTTTGGTTTATATTTTTAAGGAGTTATTTGTCAGTCACTGAATGGGAGCAGGTGTACATCTAAGTTTGAAATAAATAGTTTAGAAATCTATATGGTCTTATTTATTTAATTTAGTATTTTATATTTCTAGTATATTTCCATAAAAAGATATTAAAAAAAAATCAAAAAATTTAAACATTTTTTTTTACACATTAACACAGAAATTTTTTTACTCTGTTAAGTAACTCTTGGCACTTTTAATGCCATTACTGATTATGTTAAGACGTAATATTTTTTCACACTATACATATTATAGCATAGGTAAGTGTATGTATTTAAATATTTTCAGCTTCCGTTATGTTCGTACCTGCTTCCATTACATATGCATTAAAGTTTATAGTTAAACATTTTTGTTTTTTGCACTTTAGCTTCTGCTTTATTACTATGTGATTCACTTCGTAAACTCAATTTTAACCTTTTTATTTTTTGCTTTTATCGCATCAGCACTGATCAGCCCGCAAGAACTTTATCATCTCCCGACACCATGTCTAATGACTCTGCTGAAAGCAGTCTAGGATACCAAGATTCGGACGGCAGTATTATTAGCACATGCTTAAGGAGAAAACGGAAATTAAGTTTAACCGTTCTAAATAAGGGGAAGGCATCTAAACGTGGCTCTAAGAGAATATTCCAATCATATACATCAGAATTTTCAAGTGATTCTAGCTTATCATTTGTTACTGCTCCAGTTGAGCATCCAAGTCATCAGATTTCTAGTTCAAATACCGAAGTATACAAATCAGAATCCTACCAGACGCTGTTCCCCAAAAAACAAATTACTTACAAACATCTGGATAGCATAGAAGAACTGAGCCCGCCTGTGAATAAAACTTACTGTATTAATACTAATTTACGTATTCAGAACAGTCAAGCCAGTAATGATCTTACAGTTCTTAGTCCTTTTGCTAATGACGGAGATAGTTCTAGTCAGATAACCTTGCCTCCATCACCAGTTCTTTCAATTGTTGAAAATATATCAGTAAATAAAAATGTACTGAGCAGCTCTCATGACATGCCTGTAGACGTAACGATAGATGAAACCAATCGCACTGTACTCAATGACAACATGTGTTTAGATGTAGACATGTCTGTTCCATTAATGGAACAGAATTGTGGCCTTACAAAAAGCAATCAGAATGAAAATGAGTGCTGTTTCAATATGGAAGTGCCAGATACTACCCAAAAAATATCAGAATCACTCCTTAGTAAAGTTAACGCGGTGAATATTAAAGAGCCTATACTTTCTGAGTCTATACACCAAAAGTTAAAAAACCTACTTTTAGAAAGCGCAAAGAAAATAGCTAATCATATAAATAAAAGCGAGAACAACGAATTCATAAATAAACTGGAGGTATGTGAGTCTGAAGCACAACGAAAGACAAAGGGAAGGAAGCGTTGTTCGACTCCACGCAAAAGGCAAAAAAGACAAAATTTGAAAGTTAACAATGCTGAACAACTTATAGAGGAATTTACTGAGTCTTGTAGAAGTAAGACAAATTTACCGACACCTTTGCTGGTCGTCACAGATGCTTCAGATTATAAACAAGAGGCAGTTAACAGTGAACTAAACACAGAAACTAAAACAAGAAAGAAAAAAGACGTGATTAAAGTTAAAATAACAAAACCAAAGATGAAGAAGAACGGAAAGGTTTTAGACGATAAGAAAGAGAAAGAAAAAGAAGCTAAGTCTTCATTACAAACGGACAGTGGGATCAATGACACTGAATCCGGAGTTTACCTTCAAGGAGAAGACACTGTTGATCTTATACACAACCATTCAGACACTTGTCTGCATGCTCATGAATGTGTCGGCAATAGTGTTGAAATTATTGACGAAAACGCAATGTCTATAATAACACTCAATTCAGCGTCGCCACCCGTAAAAGAGTTGAAAACTTCAAAGTCGCTAACGTACATAAATGATGGGTTATTGGACATATTATGCGAAAACGCACAAGATGCTGTCAACTTTTTCACAGGTACGAGATATTTTCTATTCGCTAATAGATTTTCATTTGCTACAGGGGTACGATTAAAATGTCTTTAAAAGTCCCTTCTAACTACTAACAGATGACTAGTTATTATGTAGTTAATTTAATTGTCTTCTATTACATAATATTATTATAATAAACTCCCCAGTGGCCCTCGCCGCGTCTTTAGCTTGTCTGTCTGTACGCGCTAGTTTTAAAAATTGGTAGATTTTTGTACAATTCACCAATAAGGAGTGGTTCAGAATCTGAACTTCTGAAAATTCGAAAGGGCTTAAGCATAGCCATTTATTACGTAGCCATGTTGTAGCTACGTAATAAAGTTTCTTTGTAGACTATTATAGTTATTTAAAATTGTGAAATTCTTTTATTGCAGCCATTAAACCTGAGGTAACCACGAATGCGGCTGATACAAATTTGAATATTTCTGACGCCAACATATCATCATTGAACAGTCTTCTAACAGATGATTTGTCTGATGAAATTGCGACTCCAACACCCCCTGAAAAACGAATGTCGAAGTGGTATCTTCTATCGGAGGATGACACGTCGAACACGAATTTAATAAATATAGCATCCCGAATTTCCAGTGGTAATTCTGGATACGGCTCTAACTTGCAACAAATATTTCCAATAACATGTGCAGTGCCAGATCTGTCAACGATTACTGAAGAACACACACCAAAAATAAATACAGTTGATACTCAAAGTTTATCTGATGTTAATATGTAAGATTTTTGATACAGTAAGAGCGCCGAGCGTGTAATGAATTATTTTATGATTGTTAATAATAATATGAATGATGATTAAATATATTTTTGTGTGGTAAAAGTTTTCTGAGTTTCAATTTAATCACTGTCAATGGATATAAATAAATCGTATTCCTTATGAGTATGTAGTACGATCTCGGGATATAACTTTTATCCTATGATGTTAGATGTGTTGCAGTGACCAATTAAAACCTAGAGGCATCGCTTGATCTTGAGACTAGCAGATACACTGAGAAAAGGCTGAACTGAAACCGATAAGGCTCCTCAATTCTAGTCTACTTACATAGAATAACAGGGTGTTACACTTATCTGTGAATATGTATATGTTTAAGTTTTGACAGTTTTTCTATTTTAGTTGTCGTTGTCACTGTCAGTGTAATTCTGTCAAAGCTTAGTATTTAATTTATTGGTAATCAAACAAAACAGAAAACAGCCTAAATCCCAATAAATAAATAAACGCTAAGTGAACTAAAAACTCGATTAATTAAGTATTAAATTGGTTTTATAAAAATGTAAAATTGTCAACACATATGTTTCCATTTAACTCACAAACCAACAGTGAATAGAAAGTACCACAATGCCTAAGTTTCTACCATTGAGAATAACTATTAGGGATTCTCTAGTTTTAATTCTTCTAGTCATTTTCAACACAATTCATATCACGGATATGGGTAATTATAATTGTTTACTTTTTGCTCAATTGCTGTTAACTTAATTATAAGTGTATTACTACAAAAATAATCTTATGATTTTTTAGCTAATAATGACATGGATATTCATAGCAAAGGAAGCAAAAGTAAGGATGATTCGAGTAGTAAATTGATAAACTTTAGTGGCAACGATGAATACTTGAAGAGTTGTCCATCAGTGGACAAGGAGAATGCCTCAGACTGTACTTCATTAAACTACCCTTGCATAACTTGTGACAGGAGCATTGACTGCAACTATGGCGCATTCTATAACTATACTTGTGTCGTTAAACCTAAAGTAATATGTAATGTAAGTATAGTAATATCTGTATGAAATGTTCTACCATTACCCTTAGCAACTTTAGCTTATTTGTATGCCTTTAATTGTCAAAATGCTATTTCTAAATTCATTATGAGTTTAAAACTTCATATCTTCTTTATATTTCTTGAATCTTTCACTGGCCAGACTAAAAGAAATTAAATTACATTTTAGGGATCCAAAACATTTAACAGACCAGCTATGTGCCGATTTTGTTACCAAACAGAAAAATGGGAGCATCGTTGTGAACAAAAAGCAAACTGTAATTCACTGGCATCACCAACAAAGTTTTACTTGTAAGTTTAAGAGAATGTGTGGATTTTATAATTATCACGTCAACAGAATATGACGTGTAATTCATTCAGCTACTCACTCAGCATGCCCTTCTAGTGTTACTTCAATAACCCTATATTTAACTAATGAATGAATTTATTCTTCTCATCTATTCTACATTTTCTGTTGCATTCATTTCTTTGTATAACTCTAAGCTACCTGACTTCACCAGCTTTATTGTAATCTATAAAATATTACTGATAAAAATGTAAAACAGAAAATGTCAATTTGAAATATACTTAACTTGAGCTAAGTAAAAATTTTACTTCTTTATTTCAGAACTAACTGCACTGTGTCTGATGATATTATTTGCTTAGGCAAGAGAAAGTTTTTGAAGAAAATTCAGTGTTCCTGGACAGCTGGCACTAGATGGGGGACAGCCCTTATACTTGCATTAACATTAGGCGGTTTTGGAGCAGATAGATTTTACCTTGGCCATTGGCAAGAAGGCATTGGAAAATTATTTAGCTTTGGTGGACTCGGAGTTTGGACACTTGTTGATGCTTTGTTAATTGGCATTCATCACCTGGGCCCAGCTGATGGATCTTTATATATTTAAGTATTATTATTATTAGTCAATTTATTAGAAATTAAAATAAAGCCATTAAATGTTGCAAGTTTTTAATTTTCAATTAGTAAACAAAAATATACCATGCATCACTTTGTTATGCACAAAATTCATAGACAAGATCAACAAGTTCAGCTTTTTTTAATCCGGTCAAAGCATTTTCTTTGTTATCCTTACATTTAAGTATTTTTTTCAACTGTGACACTGTATATAAATCTACAGTTTTGGAGGCAACTCTGGTCTCTAATAAGTTTTCATCAATATCATCCGCTTTGGCTCTCTTATTATTTCCACGTTCATTACAAGCAGACCTTTTAATTGAAAGAGTACAAAAGATACCAAATATTTCTGCAAACAAATCCTCTTTAATATCTTTGTACACTTTTGGATCTGGAAGTGTTGTATCAATAAAAGGATCAACATTTTCTTCCTCTAGAGCTATTGACTCCAAAGCCTTGTATTGAGATTGCAGTTTGGGATTTTCAAATATATCAGCTTTATACTCAAATCTCATTGTTTTTAAAATATCTTTCATCACAACTTTACGTGCTTCATCAACTTCAGCAACATCATCGTCTACACCATTTGGAACATCTCTTACGTTTTCTACAAATGGTACAATAATAATATCAAATCCCAACTCAACGTCAAGACCTAAAGGTCTAGTGGTGGGAGATAGAGCAACAATGACTGGTTTTGCATTTATTCTGGTGCACAAAACACAAAAAGCAACTACAGCCATGTCAGTGCAAGCTTTGTGTAAAGCTTTAAATGCTTTGGTGGAACCTTCTATGGAGCTTTCATTAGGAAACAGAAAGTAACTTCTTTTGAAATACCATTTTTCTTTACACATTATTCCAGCTGGCTTGAATCCCAGAAGCTTCAGCATTGGTGGACCGAATGGATTTTTAATCGTTTTTAATTCTTTATCAGTGAACTCTAAACTTTCACCACCATATTCTTGGCAATATAGTACTTCTGATTTTAATAAAGGTACTTCTTTAGGCACATGCTCTTCTGAATTACTTTCTTCTTCATTTGTCATACATACTTTCATTGTTTTTGTTACACTTGTAACAATGGCATTAGTATCACGATCTAAATTTGCCTTTTTTTGCTGTGTATATTCACATCTATTTAGTAGACTATAAACTCCCACGCCAATAGACAGCCCATTGCCAATTTCAAAATCCATTTTTGCTATAGCTAAATGCCTGTGTGATACCTGATACAATATTTTTTCAATTTCCTTACTGTCCCATATTGGAAGCGGTATCTTATAGCTTTGTCCCTTATAAACTTCAAGTAAAAATTTTTCATAGAAGGGATCCATTTCATAATCCTCATTAAATACATTTATAACATTTACGTTAATACTAGAATCTACCAAGTCCATTACTTTTTTCAAAGTTGGTTTGTGATCTACTGCAATGGGCGGAGTCTGAAGTTGTGTCAACATTACAATAGTACGGCTTGAAAGTTGTTTTTTGAAATTTGAAAACATTTTGCTGCATTGCCATAGTACTTCAGAAAGTTTTAGTTCTTTCTCTTCCGTATATGTGGATATATCGAATTTCTTCAGCTTTTTATAGTCCTCTAAAGTGGGAGCACATAAAGGAAATATTTCTATAACACTTTTAGAATCGAAAGTTGATGTAGTCGGCACTTCAATTCCATAAATGCAAACACTTACATTTTGAGAGCCTGATAAACGTAGGTACTGCTTTATAAGCCGACAAGTCGCAACATGTGCGACAGAAAAATTGTTGTATTTTGAGTTACCAAAAGCATTTATCAGAATAATAGTACCAGGCACACCTTTCCATAATTTTGTTTCTTCAAATTCTTCATCAGAATCCATAATTTTTGGTTTAAATTTATTTAGCCACGGAAAAATACTTCATTCAATCGTAGTATCTCATCCACAGATTACAGCTACAGACTACAGCTACAGATTACAGCTACAGTTACAGACGAGTTCAGTTTAGACGACTACTTAGAAATTAGAATACTAGAATCTAGAATGTTGTTCTTATCGATCGTACAATATCACAGACACAGAGAGCACTAAACTCCTATCGGAGTACAGTACATATACAAGTAGTACAATGATTATGTACAATGTTGATTGTCGCGTACAGTGTACATACACATACTAGACATTAGACAGACATGACATGACATGAGTACCTAGTCCTAGTTCATGAACGATTAGTACAATTGAAGTATATCCGTTGGTCTACTCCTTCATTCATTTGTCCAATTGGAATTCATAATAATATATCCGTAGTTATCTAAGTAAAATATGTTTTCTTTTAAAGTTACGCTGCCAATCACTATATAACGCCGCCTTTCACGGTAAATAAAATGTTGCAGTTATTAAAAAGTGCGGTCGATAATGTACATCATACATTCTATGTAGTCTGTGATGTACATTGTATCTGCAGATTTCTATATATACAAAAGTACTCTGTGTGCAGAAGACTGGAAGAAGGTTGTAACCAAATACAGAAAAGTAATAGACAAGATTGTTCTAGCGATTCAGAAACTGATTTGGATATGGATTATACCCCTATAGGAGAAAAAAGGCATTTTATATTAAGCTATTATATTAAATACGTTTAATTTAGTAATTAAATTAAACCTATTTAATTATTATGTTACATCAGCATCCATCCACAATGGTAAGAAGCGTCGATAATTTCTATCGACAATTTTTTATATCTTGACAACCCTAGGAAAGTCAGTTTGACATAATGTCGCAGAAATCAACCTATCTTTTATGAGGTATATATTTGTGTAAGGACATTCATGATTAAATTATACGTTTAAAATAATATGGTTAATTAACAAAAAAAATTTGCGACTATAATTTATAAAATTATATTATTATTTTGTTGTTCGCCATGGTCAGCTCAGCCATAAAATTTTCTTATTGCTGTTCACCACAGACTATATAGAATGTACTACGTATGTTCACAGACTATTTAGAATTAGATGTTGTTAGTGTTTATAGTATTTATGGTTTTTTGTCCAGTGAAGGAATGTACTGAATGCGGTATCGATCTTCATGTTTTTAGCGATTTATGGGTATCGACTATCGAGTGTATCGACTAACACTTGTTTATTTTACAGAATATTTTTTTTTATTACTTACTTAGGTAAATTTAACTGTTTTGTTTTTGCAGTCCTTTAGTTGTGGCATAGTTGCTAAGTTTTGTTCTCTTATTTTCTTATATACGAAACGTAAGTTAAAATATTATAAATATATATTAATTAAAAAAATGAAACACACGAAATACGTGTGTTTCATTTTTTTTAATTAATGGTTCCTATCAAATTATTCTTGATTACTAATATTATCACCTATATACTATCTTATTAATAACTGTGGATATTCTAAAAATTATTCTACAAGGCCTTTTCTATCATAATTATAACATAAAATGATATAAATATGAATCTAACTATAATACATAATTAAGTAATGTTATTATATATTAATGTTAATGTTTATGTAAAAGAACAATGTTAATGTATGTAGAGTGTCATAAGTAAGTTTACTAGGACTCGCACTGGGTGGCAGGGGTGCGTGCTCGGTCCGGCGGCAGGCAGCGAGGTGGAGTTGGTGGAGGTGGCGAGCGTGCGCAGTGCGTGCGGCGCTGTAACCTTGCGCAGCCCGTCATTCGTTCGTGAACCTACGCCAAGGTGCCACCTCGACGAAATCGTGGTTCTCTGCGCATCTCAGGGAGCTTTTCCGGTGCACGCCGGGGTTCCGACCGATTGACGGACGGCTTCCGTGCTTATTTAGCGCTCGTGCGCTTCCAAATTTAACAAGAGCTCGCGTGCGCGAACGAGCGCGTGCGCGGCGCCAACTGCGCGCGACGACGACCCGGGAGCATGCAAGGAGCACGGCGCTGCCGCGCGTAGCGAGCCAGGCCGTGCGCGCTATCGCCATGGGCTGCGCTTCGTCTGCCGAGGAGCGCGCTGCTCTGGCACGCAGCAAGCAGATCGAGAAGAACCTCAAGGAAGATGGTATCCAAGCAGCCAAGGACATCAAACTCCTGCTACTTGGTAATGAGGTCTTCTTTTCCTTCTTTCTGTTCTAGGAAGTATGCGCGCGCACGCTAGCCGAATCTATATCGACTTCACTGTTGACAGCGAGCCGGCACGTTTACGACGCAACAACGTTGTCTAGTTTCGCTTGTTGCTTTTATCGTTTTCCGTTTCGAACTGTACAGTCATCTCGACAAGCGTACTAGTTCAAGAGCATAATCATAGTCTTTTATCAAGCGATATCGTGGTCTGTAGTTTACAGTACTATGTAGAAAAATGTTTCGGATTTCCCGATATATCGAGGTTCCGAGCTTTAACCAGCAACCAAAAAGCTCAACTCCCGCATAGGTGGACTGTCAGATGTTATTGCTAAAATTGAATATTGGCTATTTGAGAAGCAGTGTTAAATCTTTACCTGAGCTCAGAAGTTCATTGTATTTAGTACAGACATTTTTAACGTAACAATGAATACAGTAGTAGTATAAAGTATATTCCAGTTCAGTAACTTATCCTCGTAAAATGTGGAAAGAATGGCCGTTAAATATATTTGCCTATTTTAATGCTTGCCTATGCTATGAATACACAAAAAAGTAGCGCGCAACTTCGAGCTCCACTCCGAATTAAAAAAATTGCTAGGAACATTTTTCAGAGGTACCCTGGGAGTGGCCTGG
>DWQL01000177.1:0-18656 GCA_018231265.1 Noctuana haematospila | reverse complement strand
TTTGGATTTTTTTTGTTATTTTGTGGTAGAAGATTTCATCTAAAATTTACCCTTACTTTTAGTTATGGAAATAGCTTAAATTTCAATATCTATTCTACACACTGATGGCTTACACTTAATGCTCAACTAAAAGTTAGAACCGGTTCAGAATTAGTTCGCATTCCTAGTACTAATCTGGCTCTACATAGAATGTAGCTTACTATATCAAACCCTCTAAAACTAGAGCAATGAGCTTATTTCCAGTCTAGTAAAACCGTAAGTCTCATCATAGACATGTGAACAACATTTCAATCTAAAACTATCGTCATGTCAAAATATCGTCTGCAATTTGTAGCAACAACATTTAACCTATTAATGCAAGTCAGTAGCTATAGTGGCACAGGAAAATACCGTAACAAAACCTGCATGCTTTAGAGTTTTCCATAAAAGTTCTTTAGGCATGTTTTTAACCCCGCACTTGATCAGCATTTGGACTATGGCCTAATTTTTGTAACCAATATGGATCATTGGACTATGGCCTATTTTTTTTAACCAATAGGTTTACAAGAAGTTTTAAATAAAAAAATAAATGTTTTGTAGTTACGACCACGTTGACTGTTTTTAGTGGAGCAAGAACTTTAGTGTCTGGGACTCGTGTAAATGACCTTAAAATGTTTATAATTGCTTCCACGCTAGTTGCCAAATCTACAATGTAATACATACAACATTTAATTTTAATCAAGTATTTGAAGTATTACGATATATCGTAACTTACTTATAAGTTTAGGTACGTTGTTTAATAGTTTGGTATGTTATGTACCCACCAATTCTGATGTAGTCAAAATCAGCAAGAAACGAAAATATCGTAAAACAAAAAACTTTATAGAAGTTGTACTGTACAGGAATCATAAAATTATAATTAGGTATAGTTTTAGTCATTGAAATTTATTCATTGAAATTAAATGATGTTGATACATAAGTATACAGAACAGATACATATGTAGAACTTGTACTGTACAGTTATCATAAAATTGTTATTATAGTTAGTCATTGAAATTTATACATTTAAATGATGTTGATACATAAATATACAGAGTAGATACATATATTATACATTATATTTCTAAACGTTAAATTGTGTTGTTCTCATTATGTAAGACATGAAAACTAAAATATTTTATAAGAAATATATGTATGTTCATAAAATAATTCTTAAAATGAGTCACGTCTATTTACACGAGACGTAAGAAACTGGGTCACGAAGTGCCTTTGAAATTGTAAATTTGATTAAGAATGTCGGGATTTGTTCGAGCAAAAATACAAACGACTTTTTCCTGGATAATTTTTTTTGTTATTTTCTCCGTTGGATTTAAATATTTAACCTCGTAAAAGTACTCGTAGTACATGTTATATCCGAGTATAAATATTTCAGGGGGAAGTTTATTCCAAAGCCCATACGTTCGTGGCAAGATAAAATGTGAAAAACGAACTGGAGAGAAATTGTCATGTATCTAGTGTGTGTGGGTAAAACTTATCTTTTCATTAAATTTGATAATTATCTTCTATTAACAGTTATAAACAATTATTCAATAAAGGCTAAAAATAACTAAATAATTGCAAAAAAAATTAAGTAACCTCGAAAAAATACATGATTTTTTTCGAACGAAATATCCCAAGCTTAATACATCAATGCTTGATTTGAATAAGCGCTTGTGATCGGCAATTACGAGGTATTTTGCAGCTGTTGGCGTTCTGTTGAAATTATAATGTGACGCGAGAAAAAAAAATAACTTCTTAAGCTTTTTGATACGAGTACATCGTCATGGAATTTTTATGTTTATTATAAAAATATTAAGACAAACAATTGACTTTCTGCGTTTTTTAGTTGCCAGGTTAAAATCCGGTTGAGATTGTATTATTGAATCTGCTTCGTTTTCCAAAATGTTGAACCGGTTTAAGTTTTGCATTAAATTCAGACTGATTATATTTTATTCAGTCGAGTATAGTACCTAACAGACAGTAATCACACATGACGTACAAATTCGATCGATTCCCAATCAATATTTAAAGTTGATGTACTTAATAAGTCTCGTGATGTAACCAGGTGTTTAAAATCTGATTTAGAAGTTTATTTTAAATCGAAACAAAAACTTGTTAGTTGTCAAAGATAAAAAAAAACATGACGTAAAATGAGATTGCTCTCCCGGTAAAAGATAAAGTAAAGGTAATCAAAATGTTATCGTTATCGCGCCTAGTATTTTCCGACATATTAACCTTATTTGATGACTCGTGTGGTGTAGTTACCTTGCGTGGTACCTATAATTACTTCAGCGGGTCCGCGTGCTCATCTTTAAAGTACTTTTAAAACTCTTGTAACAACACATTAAAACATGTTAAGGTCATATTTTATGATAATTATAGAATCATGGTCACGGTCTAAACGTGCATGGTGAAAGGATAGATAACAGTTTAATACCAGGTGTTGAAATTGCATTTTCAATGACAAATATTTTGTTATTCTTCTTAAGGCTTGTTGTATTTTAATTATGTTTGATGTAATATTTATTGATGTAGAGGCATTATTTTTTGTTAGTAACATTCGTAGCGATAATCATTTTTGGAAATAAGCTGCGAAGAAACAGCTCACTGAAAATCAAGATAGTTTCCTTATATTACAACCAGCTGACCCGGCGAATTTCGTACCGCGTCGTCATCAGTACATTATACATATAAACCTTCCTCTTGAATCATGAATCACTCTATCTATTAAAAAAAAGTTACGTATATACACATACGTACTCGTACATACAGACATAGGGACAGACGCGGGAAGCGACTTTGCTTTATACCATGTACCTAGTGAAGTACACACATTTTTCTGTCCAAAAATTGATTATTTATTTGTTTATTTATTTGATATTTGTATAAAAATATTAAGAAGTCAGCACACGTTTCAGCGGTCTAACGCGCCTACCCATAAAGCTCTGAGGCAAGGCGTATGCCTTTCAATAAATTTAGCGCGCACCTGGGGAGGAGTCTATTCTATAACTTTATAAACTAATTTTTGAATCTAATCGAAAGTTCTCCAAATGCATCGACTATCCTTTGTGACATTTTCACTAAATTCAACTCACAGTCATCGAGAGTAAGTTTTGCTGTCAAATGTTTAATTCTTTTATTCTTCTTAGCTCATCGAACATGAATGTTTATAAGATACAGCAACAACTTCGGGCGAAAATATTGAAGACAGGGGAATCTAAGAATAGATCCTCTGTCTTACAAGACTCGGCGATCTTCGCACAAAATGTCAGATTAGCATTAAAATTATCGGCGTCTCCACAAGAAAACCGGTTACGATATTGGAATATGAAATTTCTGGGACACTAAGTGTCACAATTTACCAATTTAGTCACTACTTGGACCTAGATAGATGTACTTAATGCATAGAAATTATGACTGAATCTTAGTACCTAAAGTCGATATTACTTGTAACATTACGGTTTTGAACTACTAATTGTTATTAAAATTACGGGTTTAAAGAAAAAGTAATTTAATTTTTTTTTATTGACTTCTTTCAAAATTTATGAAGTCGGTGCCAGCACTACTCTATTTTTTTTAGTATTTTTCTCAGTTGCTGACACCGAACAAAACAATGCTTTGTAGTATTTCAAAGTTAAAATTCAATACTCCAAAGAACATACGATAAAATTATATTATCATGAATGATACAAACGCTGATACTTCAAAGACTTTGAACACTACTTGACTCACATATGGAATGAACTACATTCACCACATTCTTGTAAAGGGTTTGTTGCCCGATAGAAGTATTTACTAAGAACTCTTGCAGGTGTTCTATATGAAAGCAATACCTTTATCTTTCTCGGTCACTTAGCTGGAAAATTTATCGTCACATAGATACAAAATTTGTTATTTTAACTTAATAAATAGGGCGCTCCCATCTTTGCATTTTTTCCCGCCGCGAAATGTTTGCTCTAACATGCAACCTTTGGGTCTTATCGCTATTTAGCGATAAGACCGCCTTTTGTGCATACCTCTTTTCATTGTATTTCCCATTTCTTATGCTTGTATATTTTTTTGTGTATATTGGTGTATTGGTGCCAATAAAGAAAATTGTATCGTAGAACTATTTCAATTATCTTTAACTTAGTTGTTAACAAAGTCGAAATTCAAATTATGTAATATTTCTCCGCGCTTACAGAGCTTACCTATACGCTATATTAGTGCACACAAAATAAAATAAGTTACAAGAAAAAGATTATAAAACATACAAATGATGATCTCAATAGGCGTCGTATCGTTATGAAGCGATTTCCTTGTGGTGAGATTAGTTGAGTGAGAACCATCCCGGGCGAACTGTACAAGTTCGGCCACTTTCAAACCACATTAATTTGTAGGATAATTCCAATCAGACATACGCCATACATTAAAACTATATTTTAAAATGTTTACTTACTAGTCAATTTATTTCACTTTTTTATATCGTTTTTCAGGTCTGGTGTTACCTTAGTCTCATTCCTGTTCATTCTTCACGTTGAGATGATACCAAGATGGCGGCGGAACATATCAAAATGTAAGCATCTAAGTATAATAAGCATTGTTGAAGCTTGAGATTGTGTAAATACAAAATCGCATCATGATAATAAACGTGGTAAACTGTGTGTTCAACCATACAGTCTAATTGAACATTAAATATTTTTGAAAAAACGTATATTTCAGCCTTAGAATGTTGTAGTTAGTTGTACCAAACATTAATGAGTCAAATTTGAAAATGCGTATTTATTTTAACTTAAATTAATTCTTAAAAGGGATATTGAATTAATAAACCGTTATGTTTTTAAATTCACATCTAAAAAATACGCCAGCTCGTAGTTATAAACAGGATGGCAATAAATTATTATGAGCGTTTCGCAAACTTTGTTTTGTTTTAAACTCATTTTCTGAAAAACAATGAAAACAAATCATAATCTGCACTAAAATCAGCACTTTGCGGTATGGAATATTCATGCGGTCATTTGTTTTCTGTGATAAGAATAAACATCAGAATCGACTTCAAAAATAAATTAGTTTCTTTATAAGTAACTTTTATTAACTTTTTAACTTTTTATTTCATTCTGGTTACATTTTATTTTATAATTTTTGAATTTACTTTTATGTGCACTACAATTGAATCAAGGTTTTGAGACTTTTTCCTTTAATAAATTTTAATAAATAGGTTTTTTAGTATCAAAATATGCACTAATAAGCTTAAATTACCTTTGTTATTATATTTTTCATACAGGATTGTGGTCAGCCCAGGTAAATCATTTCAAACACAAACGCTAAAGGGTTATTATTTCAGGTTAATAACTTGGTGAAATGAGTTTGCTTAAATTTAAATAAACAGAACACGAACTGGGAGTGTAATGGTATCCCCAATGTTTATTAGAACTTTGATAGTTAATTTATAATATAATATTATTATGAGTGCTTACGTTGACTTTAACTGTGAATAGTTTTGAGTTACCCACTAAGTTAAGTTAATTTTTAATTAATGTACCTTGGTTATAGGTACATTGTGTTTTTTTGTGTATCTATCATTCAAGAGGATTTTTTATATTTCTTATTATGAACGACTTCTTATTACCTAAATGTCAACTACTATAATACTCGTCTAAGTAAAACAAACAATTAATCCGTAAATATGAATAAATATATTTTCGCTGAGTCTGTAGGAGGAGTCTGTAGCGACCAAACTCATTCAGAAAACTCGAAAAATTGTATATCTCATTGGTCAATTTATATGTCATGTGTTTATGTCCTTGGTCAATTTAGATGTTACGTGACTGTTGGCTGACTTAACTAACGCCAACATAATGGTATTAAGACCTCTTAATAGGCCCCGGTCCAAATATAACTTTAACTAAACTCACTAAAGTTTCATCACGCGGTACAGTTCAAAAACAAAGTTTAAAATTAATGGCACTTCTAGTTCGGACCTCTAGTCTCAAATTCGCTGATTACGAGTAGTTGGCACTTGTTCAAGAGTTCCCAGCACTTTCAAATAATAATTTGTGTAAAGAACTGCAGTATAAACATTTTTACCTACTTCTACTATTACTACTAGTGTTTTATTACACTCATTTCCTTTACAACCCTAGAAGTTATAATAGTTTCATAGAAATAAGTAGATTCATAATTTTAATAGTAGGTTTAAAACTGATTGAAATTTAATTCTAGACTACGTAGCACTCGCGACTTCGTCTGCGTGAACATTGGACAGTTTCATCAAGTTTTAACATCGAATAATATTTTTATTACGTAAGATTTTATTGCTTCAAACATTACTAGTACATCAATTATAATAAATATGTATTGAGTATTACATGATTGATGTGTTAATTTCTAATTGATTAACTTTTGACTAGGCCCTGACGAAATCCATTAGAATCAGTTCATCAAAATTAGAACTACGTACGCTATTGATAATCGTTTTCTCCGCTCAGTGTTCCTAATTCCTCAGCGGTATGTCCTCGGGCTCATGGGCCTGCTTGCCGTCTGCAACGCGTACACCATGCGCGTTTGCCTCAACCTCGCCGTTACGCAGATGGTCAACAACACGAAGACAGAAGATTCACATTTTGATCCAGATGCATGTCCGGATGAGAGCGAGCTGCTTGTGAATGGAACTGTTACTTTGAAGCCGGTAAGAGCCATTTTTACTTTCTTCAACTGCGTCGTAATCCATAGGAAGATTATGTGTTTGGTCTGTAAGGAATTCGTACCTAAACGAATCATCTGTTTGGATAAATTATGCGTCCTTGAATTTATCGCACCTACGTATATCTATACGTAATATGTATCGTACCTACATCTATATGTAAAACTGCAGCTCAACTTACAACTTGCACAGGTAAAATCAAGTAAATAAGTTTTTTCCTTCATGATTATTATAAGGATGTTTGTCTATTAGACTATTCTTAGGCTAAATATTTCTCGGGTGTTTTTCCAAGTAAACAGAGATATTATTATTATTTATTTTAAATTCAGCAATTTTGATAATATGCTCGTATAAAAACGTAAAATTTATACCAGGTTTTTGCAGCGCAATTACGAAGTCACATACTTAATTTACCACAGTAAAACATAAACAGTAGATACTTGAATATTAACAACAATAAACAATAAGTACCTACCGAAATAAAAACTTTACCCTCGAATACGTAAGAACTTTAGTAGCCACTAAAGTTCTTTAGCACGTTGAATATATTTCTTATAGATAAGCATTTCAATTTCAGCTCTATTAACTGGAAAATATGGTTGATTTCAGTATGCGATCTTCGACTGGTCCGAGTCTACACAAGGTCTCATCCTAAGTGGTTTCTACTATGGATACGCTATAACCCATGTCCCTGGAGGATATTTAGCAGAGAGATATGGAGGCAAATGGACATTGGGTGTGGGACTTCTGAGCACTGCAATTTTTACATTATTAACTCCAGTGGTTGTAAAGGCCGGAGGTGCTACATGGCTGTTTATTCTGAGAGTACTACAAGGAATGGGAGAGGTATACTTAAAGTTGATTGCTTGACACTAAATTGAAAAGATTAAGTGCCATTGACGTGTTAGTTTAATTATACAAATGGCCTCTGAATCAGCATCTGATGTTTGGACATAGTTAAACAATTAATAATGAAAATATGATAACATTGTTATTATTTACTGTAAGGTGTATACCTATTTAGTATAATATTTATTAAAAGTCAAATCGGCTTTAGGCGCTTCCTGGTTTATGGGGAAAAAACTCTCGGTACCCCTTTACAATTAAGTTTGTAGCTCCATTATTTGTTATGCGATTTCCTCGTAAAGCTTTATTTACAATATAGTATATATAATATAATATGTTATTACGGCATTAATATTGTTGATAGATTAAATTAAGTTTTAGTACACAATGTTCGAATAGAACCTTTCTCTTTATATGTATTAAAACTTAACTGCGACTTATTGTGGAAATAAGCACACTCTTCGTATTATGTATAAAAATCTCTATAGACTTTGCGGTTGGATATGGGTCCATAGATTGCAGTGACCACTTAACAGCAGGTGACCTGCGTGCGCTTTTGTTACTCATTAATGATTAAGAATGATTCAAGATTTTCATATTAACAATCACCTATTTGGTAGATTACGATTTTATGCCAGATATTTGCAGCGAAATTATGAAGTTACATAGGTAATTTACTACAGTAAAACATAAACTGTAGGTACTTTGAATAATGACAACAATAAATTGGGCATTTCAGGGACCCACGATGCCAGCCCTAATGATAATGTTAGCTCGGTGGACGCCACCTCATGAGAGGTCACGTCAAGGAGCGCTGGTATTCGGCGGGGCTCAGATTGGTAATATCTTTGGGTCCTTCATGTCTGGCTTCCTCATGGCTGGTGGTGGAGATTGGGCAAATGTATTCTACTTCTTCGGCTGTTTCGGAATTCTTTGGTTCTTGACATGGGTAAGTTTGGATTAAATCTTAATCAATATAAAATTGTATACGATGATTTTCTGACTTTTTAACAGAAGGTATGATTAAATTAATACTACCTACCGTACTATACCCTCTCCAACATGTTTAATAGCCTTGTCCGACTTTATTATCGATTTCTTGTAGAGTATTCTCTGCTACAGTACGCCAAACACCCATCCGTTTATATCTGATGAGGAGTTGAAGTTTTTGAATGAGACAGTCACAAGTGCTGACATAAAGAGCGTCAGGGATCCTGTACCTTGGAGAGCTGTTGTCAGGTCTGTTCCTGTTTGGGCCCTTGTATTTGCTGCAGTAAGTATACTTATTCTGTATTAATTTTATTTTTATACAAAAATATTTTGGGCACGAACATTCGAATCTTGATTGACCAACAATATGATTCATAATTTCATTATATTATTTTTAGAGCTATATTTTAAGGCTGCTAGTACCTATAGCAAATGCTTCAGTTTTCTAAAATAAACATATTAATATTCTAGTAAATTCCTTGGAATTTTGCAAATTACTATTCGCAATTAATAAGCTGATAACACTTCATTAATAGCTTGATTTTAGCAGACTGTAATTAAAAGCTTGAACTAATTCTTATTTACACTTACATGCTACATTCAAATCATCAACTTTCTTTTTACTCTACTGCCTGTATTTAATAATGTTAAGAGCAAACACTTATATTAAGTTAATAATTAATTAATATTTAAGTGCTTCCTTAGATAAAATACCTACCATAGCTTTGGTGTTTAAAATTATGTTGCAAATGTACCTTTCCCTAAAATTATTGTTCCGGCTATGACTTTCAGGTAGGCCACGATTGGGGTTACTACACAATGGTAACAGACTTACCTAAGTACATGACGGACGTGCTGAAGTTCAACATCGCGACCACAGGCACACTAACGTCGATACCATATGTAGCTATGTGGATAAGCTCCTTTATATTTGGTGGGATTTGTGATTTCTGCGTCAAACGAGGGTGGCACTCGATAAAGACTGGCCGAATTATTTATACAACTATTGGTGAGTGATAAACCGACTCTATTGTAGGTACCGCTTCAAGGAAATAGTGTTGTGGATGATATTTATTCATCATATTTTGATGGTAGTTAATTCTAATTTATTCTTAAATGTTCGAAAATAAAAATAAAATGCTAAACAACACATAAAATCTATGTTAGTTAACGAAGGTTATTTCTATAAGTACCTTCAAATGACTTAAATCACGTGTAATTAATGTGATCATTAAAATTATTGAAATTTATAATCCTCAAATGGTTGATAGGTAATCTTAAGGCAATTACTATTGCATTGTGTTCTTGTTCTTGACTAATAAATGTTTTTTTTTCTTTCTTTCTTTCAATTAGATGATTCAGCACTCCACGTTCCAGCATTCTTTTTTAGATACTAAAAAACCTTTTGCTTTTTAAAATCATACCGCAAGCTTTTACGGAAAGTATACACGTGTTACTATCATTTTACAGCCGCAACGGGACCGGCCATTTGCATAATACTGGCGTCCTACGCCGGCTGTGATCGTTTCGCTGCTGTTGGCTACTTCATCGCATCCATGGCTCTCATGGGAGGCTACTACAGTGGAATGAAGGTTGGTTTCCGCAATTATACTTTCATTGTCTGCTGTTAAATTCATTATAGCGAGTTGAAATGGTTTTAACTAATTTATAACCAGGCTATATTTCATCTTCTTTGTTTTTTCTTTGTTGGGTGATGTAATAAAGGGCGCTTGGGCTTATGAGTTGCCAGCTTGGTTTTAAATAAAAAATTTAAGAGATTTAAACAAAAATTATGTTGCGGTCTCACCGTGTTGTACTTTTAATTTTGTTTCCAAAGACAATAATAATATAAACACAACATAGCATTCTTCTTTTAACGACGGCATTGTATGTGGTGAACGTTTCAACATTGATTATTTTTTTACGTTCAGTTTTAAGATCAAAGACGGCGTAAGTTATGTTTCACATAATTCTTAATTAATTTTTATATTATTAATTACAATAAATAAGCTATTACGGCATCAAAGAAAACATAAACAATCGAAAAGGAATCAAGTATTTATAAATAAATATAATAAATCAGTTGATTTTTGTTACAGGTAAATGCTTTAGACTTGGCACCGAACTATGCGGGATCCCTGACTGCTATGATCAACGGTATATCCACTATGTCTGGGATCATCACTCCTTATCTAATTGGGCTGTTGACACCTGATGTAAGTACAATATTATACATGCTTAACCGTATACTTAAAAAAACACTCTTTATCTCTTTGCCATAACATCTAGCATAACATTGCATTAATGCAATTGTATTATGACAGTGTTTTAATAGAGATTTGACAAAGTAATAGGTACAATAAAGTTAATGAACGAAATAGCCACGAATCGGTCCAAACCAGTCAAAGTAAAAATTACCAAGACTAGTTTGAACACTTGACAAATATTTTTAGACGTTTTCCAGGCAACTAAGACTAAAATATATAATTAAGTGTTATTACTTTTTCAATTTTATTAACATTAACCTATTGATTTAATCATACGTTTACGTATATTATTCAAACCAACTTTGTAACTAAGTAATTAAAACTTGAACCAATTGATCAATTGCATTTGAAAATAAACTTTAAACTGAAATTAATACTTAATAATTTAATTAAACAGCATTTTCGCATTGATCAATTGCTTATTTGGAAAACAATAAATTTAAGAGCAATTCAACTGTTCAATTTATTAAACAGTTTAATAACTAACTTTCAATCTTCGAGGCTACGCAAACTTTAAACGATTACGGAGACATTGAAGAGGCAAAGTTAAAATTTTGCAAGGCTTTAGGCCGTTCACAAACATGGAAACTAAATTATGTAATTCTAGATCTAAAACCCTCGTTGATACAGAATTTTTTCTCTTTGAATCATTTTTTGATACAGAAAGATGCGCCCTTTAATTTCACATCGATTAGTAAATATATTTTACTTTAAAAAAGCCGAAAAACATGTTTTTTATTTTATCTGTACCGTGGCATCGTAGCAATTTTATCAAAAGAAAAAACCGTTTCCTATGAAATTTGATTTATGCTAGATGGAACAAATAAGCCCTAAGGCGACGAGCTGTTTAATCAAATAAAACTTGTTGAATTTATTCACTAATAGATGGCGTTACACGTCACTGAATTTATTAAATCGGTCGAATTTTAACGCATAGACAACCTCTACTAAACATAAATGTGTATACAAAATAATACAAACATGTTGTCGAGTCAAGTTAAAACCAACTCCTTCACAAACAGCCTAAGGGAATAAAGGGCTTTTACTAATAATAGGCGCTTTCAACTCAATGTCAAGCCCCTACAAACCTTATCTCCTTGTCGGCTTACAACGAAGTTGACGTCTTTGAGATAAACTTCGCGGTTGTCGATAATGCGAGGATCCCGTGATGTTCTTGCCGAAACGTTGGGCAGATAACGTTACTACGCGGAGATTGCTTGCTTACTTTAAATAGGTTACGAGAAACTCAATTTACAATAATCATAATAATACACATAATAATAGGCTGATAAATGGCGACAAAATGCAATACTTTTAGCGGACTTATCGCTAATACGAAGTTCGTGGGGTCAGCTAGTTATAACATACATATTTAACGTGATAACTATTAACGATAGTTCCTGTTCTGATACCAAAATGGTGTAGTGGCGTAGCACAGATTGATTTCATACAGAACACAGTATAATAATCTTATTTTGTATTGCAATAGGGATTTGCCCTATATACCTATTATCGTACATTTAACTGTATTATTTTGTTTCACATATTATTATCAAAGAATAGGCCTGAAATTCCCATGTTTTGTAAATCACCACTCAACGACGTACATTACGCGAGCGAGCGTCTGCTGTAATGTTGACAAATGTACCGATTATTTGCTTCCTTTCTCATCCATTTACGGTGTACTTTGTATTCCCGTTTTTTGTATCGTTATTTATTATTTATGAATCCCAATTGAACAAAATGATGATTGATTGTTGATAAAAAAGGGGAGCTTGTTTAAAAAAACATAATTCTGAATAACGACCCTGTTATAAAAATTCAGATAGTCCATACAAAAATATAGGTTTTTGATAAATGTAACAAGGGGTGTAGAAACACATTTAGGTTGCTAATGCGTACTTTTGCGTTCGTTTTACATACTAAATAACGCATTAGGACGATATTTAGTCTTAAACATCAAAACATGATCGATGTACGAAAACTGTAAAACGTAAGATTATTAATAAAAAGAAAACTAGAGCTGTGTGCAATAATACGGTTTTAATATTTCTGGTACGGATCTCAATTTATATTCCATTTATTTATTTATTTTATTTTATATTTCCAGTCAACATTGGCCCAATGGCGTATTGCGTTCTGGGTGTGTTTCGCCGTACTCATCGGTACAAACATCGTTTACATATTTTGGGCGGACGGCAAGCAGCAATGGTGGGATGACGTCAGACAATATGGATATCCAGCCGCCTGGAAGCATGGACCGCTCAAGACATCGGATCAGGATAAGGAAAAGAGTAAGAAGTCAGAAGCTGAAGGAACTGCGTTATAGTTTTAATATATTTTGTTTATAAATAATTTACTATTTAAAATATATATTTATCACGTGTGATATGTTGGTATGTGCTATTCTATCTGGCTCACGTAGTTCTAACTAACACAAGTTAAGTTAATATTTGATATTGTGTGACTCTACGTTAACTTTGTTCTATATTACAATCGTGTTTAAGTACAGATTAAGTATTTCATCACGTCTAAGTTTTCAAAACATTAGCATATTATGGAAAGTTAGTTACATTTTAATTGTGATGAATACTTTACCGTTGGTCCGTACCGAATTTATTAATTTATAAATAATTATATTATTGGTATTATTGACATATTTAGGTATTACACTTATTATTGATGTTATTATAATTATATTGATGTAATTCTGTACTGAAATTGTTTTTAAGAAACATTTTGTAAACATAGTTCTACGGAAACGGAATACTTTAATAATATACTCTAATATACGTATTTATAATTTATTCTTCAGATGTAACTAAAATAACTTATATTTTTTACTTTATAAGTAGTTTTTGTATCTTTAAATTTTATAATGTTATTAAATTGTTATTTAAATGTTGCTCATATTATGCTCAGTAAGGTTGTGTTAGCTAAAGGATATAATTTGAACATTAATTCGTTCTTATACTTCTGATCTATTCAGATTAAGGTGCTTTAAGTTACAATAACCTTGAGCGTTTGGTTTTGCCATTCTCGTATCAAATAAGCAGTTATAAACAAAGCATGTAGTAATAGACAACCAGAACCTGCAACTTATTTTAACGAAAATCCCAGAACATTCCTCACATTAAATTATTAAAATAAAACTTTTTTACTATGGTATGAAAAATATGTAAGAAACCCCTTAAGCAGAGGCCCATCTCTAGCAATTTGTACATACCTACATTATATAATTTTAATATTTTAAAATAACAATAAACGATCAGTTAATGTATAAATTTGGAGTGCATAAATTACGTAATGTATTATTAGTATAAGTGTGGTTGAGTGAGAACTTACTTAGTAAGAAAATGAGTAAGAAGAATACTTATTGTGATATCACTAAAGGTGCTTGTGATAATTTTTCAATTCCTGTTATGAAATATATTAATAACATACTTATTTAGATTTTAAGTGCTATATGAATGTAAATAAACTTCTAAGTATATTGACCGAATTTTTATGTGTCTTTTCAAAACCTTTTTAACAATATCGATTAGGTCTGGTATGCTTGCTCCGCGCTCCGGTGAAAAAGGATTAGCGCCTAATGAAATATTAGCAGCAATCTGGAATGGTATGAAAATTTAGATGTGTAATGTAACATATTTGCTGAAAAAGTTAATAACGCAGAATGTTTTATACAAAGTCCTGATTAAAACATGTATTTATTTATCTTGTATTACTAAAATGAAGTTGGTACATATTAAATAAGGTAGGTACTAATTAAATTCAGTGATTTAACGGAACTCCATAACCAAAGGTAAGCCGAACGAAAAAACTTGAATGAACCCTTTGCCACTCAATAATGATATGACAATCTACCCGTGTCCACTCATGTCAGACCAGTATTTAATATTAGCTTCACTCACCCTAGAAATCAATCAAAGCTGTCTCATTCAAAGACCTTGCTGCCTATTCACATATACCACAACCACACCACTGACTGAATTTAAAGGGGGTAAGGTTTTATCCCCACATGTGGGGTATTTTTCTCGATAAAATTAAGCTTGCTTGCCCTAAAAGTGTGTACAGTACAGTCCTTCCCCAAAACACACTGTATATAGATTCTAATAGAATGAATAGACATAAGTACCAGCAATTCAAATTCAAAGCAAATACTTAAATGGTCAATTAAGTAGAGTACACACTGGCGCCTGTTAACGACCGATTGCGTTCGTACATTACCAACGCTTGTAGCATGCGACAAGTGTGCACAATTATTTGCATTGATCGCAATCCATTTATGTCTGTTTACACACTGATCAAGTACTAGTAAACTATTTTGTTATAACTTATTAAATAGATCAAATATTACCAATTAAATGGAGTTATTTATATCACACGGAAAAGTAAAAAGGATGTTGATGATTGGATTATTAAAAACGATTACTCAGCTCAGCTGAAGTGGTTACTGCAATCCATGAACATCCACGTCCAACTCAAATAGGAAAGTGGTCCTATTTGAGGTCTTAATGGATGCTTTGACGCTCATAAGAATGGTGAATTCAAATAAAGTGTCTTAGGTATCCGTACTTCAACAAACTAAATATTAAAACTTGACACAAGACTAGCAACACTGCAAACAAATTCTACCACCTTCCATAAATATAATATGCTTGTCGCTAAAACCTGTGAACGTTAAAATTTTTTATTTCCATGCATATTTATAGGTCAATATCACCGATAAAAGGTCAATATCACCCGGTCAGTAACAAAACCTGTGACGCACATTTGGCAACAATGGCTAGTTAGATCCAAATTAACCTCGATAAAATACAATAACCATAAATCAATAGTAGATTCTTGTTATTGCCAAAAGTGTAGAGTATGCATCAAGTTTAGATGATCTACATTTTTATCACGAAATAACGCCACATGATCCGGTCCCATTTACTCAACTATCTAAAGATAACATACGAGTAAGTAGTACTTACTAACAGGAAGTTTAATGGATAGTGGCTTAACCGGTCGAGTTACTAGACTAAATCGCTTGTTATTATTAAATGGTCCTTAGTACAACAGATTGAATGCAATGCTAACGTGAGAGCTAAGAGTCTGTTTATTTGTTAAATGTATGAGGAAAAACTTCGACAAGTGATTCTAGTCATAATTTACGTACGTAAGTTGCCTTTGACCTGATTGTTTGCGAATACGATAAAACATACCTATCTCTGTGCAGACGACAATTGTAATTCTGATTACTACGCGTAAACATGGATGTGTTGTGTTTTGTAGCGGTGACATCATTACAATGTACCTACTCGATTTAGTTGTCTTAATTCCTTGAGAACTGCTGGGGAGCAGCGGCTCCCAACATTAATAAGTAGAACAAATAATTTTTTAAAACCTGGAGTATTCGTTGTATGCAAGTAGAGCAATCTGTGATAGCCTCGTTGTTTTTTTACCTACGTACCGTTTCCGGTTGGTGTACGAGTAGGTTAAATTCTATAATAAAGAATTTGGGAAATGTAGAACCATGTGCATATACGAGTACATATATTATATTATTCTTCATTATTACCTGCGACTTGTAACGAATGTATTATGCACAATAAATTCATTCATTCATGCTCTTTATTTTTTGTTGTCTAGTAAAGCAATACATAGGAAACCTACAAGTCCGAGATTTTCTTACGAAAGAAGTGCTAGTTATCTGCATTTAAGCCACAAAGGGAAGGAGCCCAGCAGCCCTTGAATAGCGGACGAGCATGGTAAATACAACACCACGATGGTCGTTTAAGATTAATCATATTATTATATTATCATGACGATGAACACTTCTATGGATCTCTTTGGCTTTCATTGATCTACAGAGAAGAGTCAAACATGCTGTTGCTTCATCTTTCCTGTAAAAAAATTTGAGCATCGTCGCCTGAGTTAATATGCATTCATAAACATTTTGTCCCATGAACTTGGTTAGGAAGTTATAGTCATTTAAAAAGGTTAATAAAGATTAATTATATTGTTGGTTCAACTAGGCGTCAGATGTAGCTATCGAAGAATTAATTCAATTAACAAAGTTTGACAAGTGCGATGGGTATGTACTTTTATTAATTAAGTATAGTTACCATGTTTATTATAGTAGTTACAATGGGTATCTGACCCTTAACACTTTTGGGCATGGGTTTTGTACAATTCAAGATGTTATGGACTTTGTTGCTTCAAAAGTATAGGGGCTTGCAGTGAGACAGCCAAAATGTATTCAAATAACTATTCTTCAAAAATGTCCGAGATCGCGTTTCCTTTTTAGCCATTTAGAGGACGTTCTCGTAATAGCACAAGTAGTTATTTTGCGGTGATTGATTATAATCTTTATCGGCTAGGTGTTAGGAGGTAAACACTGATAGTACAATCGTGATAGCAATGTTGGAAGTAATATAGTTATAGAACTTATTTAAGGTGTAGATGACGTACTCGTACCTACGTTTCACTATATCTACTTATTACTATCTACTTACTTTTATTGCATCGTCCAATGACATCCGTGACATTAATAAGGGCTGTTGTAACCCTTGCGAAAGCCAGACTTCAATACATTCAGTAGCAAAATGTATTGTTATATTTATAATCATAATAACTTAAGGTGATTTGTACAAACTCGCAAAAACCATTGACCGGTAAGCCTGTTACGTCATTCTCATACATTCAACTTGGTTCAGCATGCTTATTTAAATACCGGTTGTCTGCGAAGAATTTAAAATTAGCTAACCTGTTGCTAGCTTAACGATCGTACGTACTTAGTAGTATTTTGTTTAAAGTTCGTATCCACCAAAGCTTTAGAGGTACCTACATTGAAACATCTACTTATCTTCTTCTTCTTCTTCTACTTACTTACTACTTTACTTACTTCTTACTTTTTACTTATAATAAATCTGTAGAGAGGTCAATTCTTTACATGAAATATATTAAGTGTGCTTTAAAGTGTGCATGTGTTCATATTATTAAGCAATGTAACAACTGTTGGTAAACCAAATAAATAAAATAAAATAATGTTATCTAATTTTCTAGTTGTATTTTTAAATACAACGTTTAAAACATAACCATTCCTTTTGGTGCTAGGAAAAACTAATTTTGATTGATAAAACTGATGTTTATTTGTACAACGTGCTATAAAGAGGCACACGTCTCCCAAATTCAATCACTTTGAGCACTGGGTCCTAACTGGTTTTTAATCATGGAAAATATTATTGCGAGGAGGCCAAAATTTAAAATGCATATTATCAAACTGTAACCGCAATTATACCGTTGATGAAATTGCATTTGCTGTAAAATAATTAGGGTTATAACAGCGCTCAAGCTTTATAAAATATTACGAAGAAAACTGAAGCTTATAAACAATTTTTTGTAATATATTCAGACATCTGTTATTTGTAGAGACAATTGGTAGAGACAGTTTCAACATAAAAGGATAGAGATATGACATTATTACGTATAAAATATAAATAAATTGTTGTTGAGTTAAATGCCCTTTATGTACTTACTAAATAATACAAGTATTTATAATAAGGTACTTATTTTTTAGTTTATGGTAATTATGAAATACCGGCTTTATCTGTTTTGTTGTTTAAATTATGCGGCAAAGTTGAACTATAACATAGAGATAGTAAAATTGTTACAATATCAAATCATTAATTACTTCGTGGAAGGTTAATCATAATTATTTTGTTTTATAAATTTTATTTTGACATTTTTTAAGTCTCCAACAGAGTTGTTCCTACAACTTGAAGGTGGTATTTTTTTTTTTTTTTTTTTTTTTTTTTTTTTTTTTTTTATTTTTTTTTTTTTTTTTTTTTTTCTTTTTTTTTTTT
>DWQL01000176.1:0-18666 GCA_018231265.1 Noctuana haematospila | reverse complement strand
CTAGCTTTTAGGGGTAGGTAGTAGGGGGGACGAAAGGGAACGGGAGGGTGCAGCCATAGGAATAAATATTATTGTTACAAAAATTATAGATTTTAAGTTTATTAATAAGCAAATTTATCTGTTATTGGAACAGACTGCATACATAGGGGACAGGGCAAAAGATAAGAAGCCCTGTCACCTTTAAATGAAGCCTTAAATCAGGGAAAATTGTGCTGTTCATTCATATTAAAACATAACAATAATAAAACATGAGCAAATTGAGCAAGTTAGTATTATCATTAGCAAGATGCGGGTGTTGAAGATTTAGATTTAAGGTGACTTAAATGACTTAAGTGACTGAAGGATATTTGTCGTCATAAGTAGCAATGCATCAAAGTGCGACTTTAAATATGACTTCTTTTGAAGTTAAATGTTGGGTGTCCTTGGGTTGCATTACCCACTCAACAAACTGATGTTGAGTGGGTATGGCATGCATGCTCATGTAAAATCCATTTCAGATAACAAATACCTAATACTGAACATAAAGAACAATAACTAAACTTTGTGAAAAAGTCTTAAGAAGCATTTTATTATTTACATTTGTTATTTATTATTTACAGTTGCTGAAAGACCTAGTCCGCCTCTAAAGAAGTTTCCAGAAGCCATGAAATTACTTAATGAAAACTTAGAATTCAACAGTGGCCCCCTGCAATATCTTAATGATGCTAACAGCAATTACTTAGTTGTTGGGATAATGGGTAAGTATTCTAACTAACATTTGTAATTTTTCGAATTATTTTTCATAGATTACCACTTAAAGTTACTTAGAAGAGTTGGTACTCTTCTAAGTAAAGTAAAGCTTGGTAGCTTTGATATAAGTTTTACTTAGTGTGAGATCTGCTGAAAGTTATTGTGTTATTAATGTTATTATGAGCCATTGTGTATAGTACATTTAAAGTAAGAATGTTAATTATTTATAATTTCAAAAACAATTTTAAAAATACATATAATAGTAATAATTTAATATTGATTTAAATACAACAATGAACTACTTAACTAATGTAAGTAATGAAGATGGATGGAGTGTGTGAAAAAGGATATGTCTGAGAAAGGTGAGACTGTGGACCTGGTGTATGATAGAGATGAATGGAAGAAGAAAACATACTGCGCCGACCCTAAATAATGATAAAAGGACGGGTGAATGATGAAAATGACGTCCGTTTTAGCGTAATAAAATACCTATTTAAGTACTGAAATACTGTCTATTCAAATTCAACAAGTTGATAAACGTGGAATAGTTTTTAAAAGTTTTGCTGTGGAATGTCGTGTTGAACTAGCTTTAGATGATTTCTCTGTATGACGGCTTCAAATGAGTATAAAGAAATACGGGTAAAAGAAATAGCGTTTTTGATATAAAAGTTGATCTCAAAAGGTAGCAAGGAATGCTAATTGCTGTTTAATTTTTTAATGCGGGAAAAGTTTGGTATATTCTTCGTTTTAAGAATTTAAAGGGCACAGGAACGGACAGAGTAGAGTGGTGCTTAAGTCCAGCAGTGGACATCCAAAGGCTGATTGATAAATATAATTTCAACGGGAAGAGAACGGAATAAGTTTGTACTAAGTACAAACAACAAACAATTCATCAATTTATGTAGGTACAAGTCTTCAAATGTCGTTCCAGAAATTCGCACACAAAATATTCCTAAACCTTACAATCCTGAAGAACTAGTAGCTATTGAATTTCAAATATAAAATTGTCAAATTGTTACGTTCACGTTTCAATTCGAAGAAGATGACTATATCGAAAAGTACCCTTTTGTATTTAGAATGCAAGGTGTGGGATAAATGACAGAAAAGATTTTTCGTTTCGTTGATTCCAATACCGTCTTTATAAGTTTTGACGTAGATTGTTGTTCGCAGGACCAGAGTTACTTCAGTGAACCTGAGATCGACTCCGAGTACCACCATCAGCACGTCCACAAGACGAAGGTAAGTTATCTCTTTGATGTTATTTTCGATTTTGCATATGTCGTGAGTGTCGTGAATTCCTGGCGTTGAATATTATAGGCACATACAAAATTTCTTAATAATTGCGTAATATCTGTAACAATTTAAGATTAATTCTCATAATGATTTTTTAATTAAGATTACACCTTAATGTAAGGAACTAAATAAGGCAGTAGGTTAGTCCAAACTTAAGAAAAAATATTAGTTTTAAATTACATGTTACATTGATGTACTATCTCTGACTGATGAATTTCTGAATAAAATTTTTCTGACAAAATTTTTTCGCATATAAATGTTTGACTTACAACAAGATTGTGATAAAAAAATTGTTTATAAATTTGTTAAAAAAGTTGTTAAAAATGGGTTTTTCTACACAACGTACCTTGGGCACTGTTTATCTTTCTGTCAATCAGAATGTTACTGACATAATAGATTTTATTCGCGAGACATTAGGGATATTATTTTACTTTTAGTATTATAAGAGATGTCTTTATCTACCCTCTTTGCTTATTACATAAATCAAAGACAGAGGAGAGTAAACTCTAGTCGTGCGGCGGAGCTGACACCCACACGTTTTTTTTCATTTAAATGATTTTATGCTATATTTTCCACAGTAGCAGGTATTTTAGTTAGTCAACTTTTTCACTAGATTTTGTCACTTTATTACATTACTAGATGTAACCTTTAAATAAACCTTTTTAAACCTTTAATTAACCTTTTTTTTTTTTTTTTTAATTTATTTTAGTAAACTTTTGAATTGACCCTGTAAATATCATTTGCTAGGATAAAGTTACTTGTAACTCCGAAAGACTGCCAACCAACGATGAAACGAAAGATGAAAAACACGTGTTTAATTTATATTTATTATTTAAAAATGGTAACAAATTGGTAAGTTAATCTTATAACTAACAATAAACACAAATCAATGCAATTCACTCAATATTCACTAAAAATAAAATAAATAAAATAGATTCACAATGGCAAGTGACGTCGCATCCAATAACATTACAGTAAGAAAAAGTTCAAATTTCTCCTTAATAGGATAGTACGACGCTTTACTTCGTTTCAATAAAAACTTGGCAACCGTGTAAACCAATATATTGGACTTCTTACATTAATACCGGGCTAATAATTATAATTAAAAAAATAAATCCTTCACCAAGCATTTAAAATTTTTGACATTAACTACACGTGAATATTACGTTTATTTTTTGATGGAAACTAAATAAATAATTGTAAAATGTATAACAGATTGTTTGTTGTAGGTTTGTTTGTGTCCCAAATTGCCAAATTCTATTAAAACGAACCGAAAATATTTATTCTATGCTAACCAAACCGCGGAAGAAAAAGACAAATAGAAGGATATGCCGAGCAGCTATTTGACGCGTGGGACATCATGTACCTACTGCGAAAAACAGTGACTCAATTTCAGTTTGCTATAAGTTGTAACATTGTGACAAAACGTAACGATTCTAACTGAAAAATTTAATCGTTTGTAGTGCATTGTATTAGGACATAATTTTGAATAATATTAAAAAGAGTAATGGTGAAGCTAATATTAAATTGACTAACAATATTGTTTCTTTTGCGTTTAATTCTACTTTTGTGGAGTTAAGACGCTTGTTGCCGAACAAAAAACGTGAAATACCATTTCCTGTTTCATCTTCTCTCTAAGTATTTGCGTAACAAAAGATAATGTACAAAGAATAACTGGATATTAAAATATCCAAAAAGTTTGTCAGGTTACTGAATAGCGGAAATAATTATAAAATAAGGATGCGTACACTACAAAAGGATACCAAAACGAAACATAATAGGAGTAGAATTAAATAATAATATAGGTGAATTTAACTAAGCGTTATGAATAGCGTCGATAGTTCCTAAATACAGTCAATCCGCTGCTTCTTATAAAACTCGATTGCCTACATTTCATTCTCAAAATATTATTAAAATAAGGGTACCTAGAACGGAAGGACTAAAAGTTGCTATAGAATTGGAGAGTTTGCAAAGACTATTGATCAAGCGTAGATCTAACTTATTACTTATTTTAACCTTTGATCAGCCGTGCCTTTGAACATTTGTACATTAGAATTACTAATTTGACACTAGATGAATTTTTGATATCAGCACGGCTGTCTCAGAGGTACAATACATCTTAAACTGATAATGACTTAAATGTTGTTAAAAAGCTTTACAAATCGGGAGTCCCTTGTAGTAGTGTGCCCCGCTGTACAGCTTTTTCGGTGTCGATCGCCAGGAGAGCACGAGGGCCTTCTTGAAAGGCTCTTGTGTACAACCGCTACATACTTGCATTACTGCTTTCACTTCAGCCTCTGCTGGTTCACGTTCGTCAACCTGCCAATTATTTACACAATAAAGTTTATTATATCTAATTGGCAGTCAAAATCGGATAAGTTATGGAGATGAAGAGTTTTGTCTTTATTTTATCAACAAACTTAAAATACCATGCACTATTGTGTACCTAATGGTCGTTTTTTATCATTATTTTATCAGAATAGCAAACGAGCAGTTCACCGGATGTTAAGTGGTAACTGCAACTCATAGACACCAACCTCTACTCACGAGGACTGATAATATGGTCAAGGACTTATTTCACGACGGGTTATGAGGGCAGCGATGGTATCTCCCCGTGCAAACTAATAATTAAAATATATTTTATTAATTTTATTAATATTTACCGTTTGCTTCTGTAAATTTTGCACTGGAACGTTTCCAACCACTCCAGCAAGACCATTCACCAGCGACTGCTGGAACAATGCGTCATCTACTTGGCTTTCTTCATTGAGATTTGGACTCAGCAATGCTTCATCTACTATAGATCCGTCTGATAGCTCCACAAGACCACGTTTGTCTTTCTTACCTGAAAAGTATCGAGATTATTATATTAATGGTGTTTAACTTGTAGCATATCATAGAATTAACGGTATGTACTACATATATTATGAATGAAGTTCCATTATTATTGTCGCACCTTTGTTTTCCTCTACCAGTTCCTTCTCGGGATTATCTCTTTTATCCCTTTTCTTAGAATCCCTTTTGAACAAATTGTGCGACGAAGTCTCATCGATGTATTGTACATTTGCGGGGTTCAGTAAAGATCCAGACAGAACGACCGATGTCCCCTTAGATGGTCCAAGAGGTCTCGTAGAATACGCTTGGCTCTGAGATAAAGGAGATACTGCTAATCCAACCAAAGGTATTTGAGGTACTGGTACGCTGCCTCCAATGTGATCGGATGGTAATTGTTGGACACTATTGAGGAGCTGTTCAGACACGACGCGACTTCCCAGTTGTCCGTTTATGTACTCCTGTTGTAGTTGGAGACCGTTTGGAAGTTGAACCGGGATCATTTGTTGCTGAGGACCGGCTAAGTTCAAGTTCGACGGCCTCTGCAATTGTCCCGCAATGAGGAAGTTTCCGTTTCCTATAGGAGTCGCTTGGGGTGGTGGGGGCTCTGTTGCTACCTCCGTAGAACTATCAACAGGAGTTCCGTCGTGTCTGAAGTGGTGAGCGTGGTGATGTTTGTGATCTTTGTGAGCCTTTCCCGCCGTCAGTGCCACGTGATACAACTGCAACATCGTAATCTCTCCTATGAGCCCAGGTTGTTCTGTAAACAAATTTTACGGAATGAAACAATATCATAAACCAACACCCATCGTACCCAGTAAATACCATACATGTATTGATATTTGATTAGAAGTTAATTAGTAACTTACGTATTTCAGGTTCCAATCCATCTTTTTTATACATGAGCGATTGATCCTGACCGCTTATAATACCACCGCCTCCTTTAATGATGTGCCCCACAAGCTGCAATGAATCAATTATTATGTTAGCAAAAAGAGTTACAATAACAGTGTCTCCTATTTTAGGGTCTCACTTACAATTTAATTAAGATATTTACTAGTATCTACATTATTTGTATGGTTCAAGCAACATTATATTTCAGTTCTGTGTTACTGAGACTTCGGAAACTGAAGCATGAAACACTTGAAAAGGATTCTAATAATGTATAAGAAGTAAAGCTAATAAAATAAATAGCAAACAATAATAATTGCCTTCGATATAATATGTCTAATAGTTAATGTTTTCATAATGTGTCCATTAAATTGAATACACATTAACTCTACAAACAAATAACAATAATTAACTCGACAAATCTTACGGCGGCGTTGATAATTAATTATTTGTAGATCAAACAGTTATTTGTAGATCTTACCCTGTTGTTGAATCCCCTGCCTACTCTTTCAGCATTTACCCATATTTGCCATTCGCCAGTCTTTCCGTTCCACGATTGACATGAGTGGTACCAACTGTAAAATAAATTAAACTTACAATACTACCTAAATAGTAGAAATCACCCTCAAGATTCCAATAATTAATTTATATGTTCGGGGTAACATGAACAACGTACAAAAGTTTTTTATGTAGGTTTTAGTTCGATTCAAATTTAATATGAAGCTTATAAAATGTTTATCTAATATACTACCTATATAAAGGTACCTACACAATACTAAATCCTGAAAAGCTCTTTTCTAATTATATTGTCAGATCAAGGAGCTTTGTGAAACGAATCTCGGTTTATAAAGTTCCTACGTTGTAAATTTCGTTATTAAAAATAAAAGTCGATTTTCATTTCTTTAAAACCTCTTAAAGCTCACTTTAAAATCACCTACCAACTTAATATATGTAGATATTCTTTCACACAAACAAACTCTATTAATGAGATTCATAAAGCATATAAATATATCTTTATTTATTTTAAGTAATTCACTATTATTAGTTGCATACTTTAATATTGTACTGCACTTTGGTTAAACTTCAATATATGGTACGTTTTAAAACTAAACGGTATACGATACTAGGAACTAGGAACATATTAGTTACTAAACAAATAGGCTCATGTCCAAATGGAAAGCGCTTATTAAAATTCACGCAAAATAGTAAGGGAAAGCGTAATTCAAAATTGTGTAGGTATGTGACAAAGTGCAAAATGAACACAAGATTTTTATGGAGTACCTACCCATGGAATTAACGATTAGTAAAGATCAATGAGGCTATATATTTAAACGTTTATTTTATTATTATTATTAATTTTTTTGTAGGTACGTGAAGTAATTTTATTGTTTTTTTTTTATTAATGTTGTTTATTTATATGCGTATTTAGGTATAGTGTAATTATTTTAAGTTTGTCTTCTGTTAACACTTTAATGTCACAAAATTGGTAATAAAATCATACTGAGGGAAGAGGGGGCTCACCTACTACAGTACAGATTTATATAAACGTACCAGGAGAGATGAGAGATCCCATAACTTATAAAAAATCTAAAACATTTTGTATGAATAAGCCATTTTTAATTTATTATTTATTTTATTACTATCAGATTAATCGCCGGTTTCGAAAGGGTTGTTATCTAATTAACTAACACGTATAGTAAGTTAACGTCTCTGTCAAATTAATGTGTTTCTGAATTGTTGCAATGCCTATGTTTGACAAAGAATCTCAAAGAAAAATTCTTCATATTTGTTACACAACGCCTTTGTCGTCGCGGCTCACTGAAATTTCTTTACCTAATAAAGGGCTCACATGTAGGATTACTCCTGCTTTAATATCCAGTGTGAGCTCTATGTGGGGTTAGTGATATTGAAGTCTTTCAGGCCTTAGATTATAGAATAGAGCAGTTTGTCAAAGATGTTGTCATGTGAAACAGTATTTATTTACGTAACAGTAATAAAAGGAAAGGATAGAAAATCTATACTAATAATATAAAGATGAAGAGTTTGTTTGTCTGAACGCGCTAATCTCAGGAACTACTGTACAGATTTGAAAAATTATTTTAGAGTAAGGTAGTCCATTTATTGAAGAAGGCTTTAGGCTATCAAGCGTTACGTTGCAATTCTTAACGCGAGTGAAACCTGGATGGCACAGCTAGTACTTTATAATACGAGTTGATTAGTAACTTATAACCTCTTTGAAGCCTTTCGCCAATTTGATCTTTATATACCTACTTTTCTTTAGAAAATATATGTTTTCCAGAAACATCACATTTACAAAGCCTTGGGGTAAGGTTCTGAGTTTCCAGGTTACTCTTTAGTAGATCGTATTTCAGACACCTTACATAATAACTTCGATACTTTATAGTAGGTACGTCAATACGTATGTTGTTGAATAAGTAATCATTGTATTTTATTTCACATATCTTTTATATTCGTTCTTACCTTCCTTACATGTTACGTCTGCACGAGTAACATTTCTATCCGTTATCAATTATCATACTTTGCAAGCGCTGAATATCAACTACCAACTCGATATTGCTTAAGTGATATGCCTCACAAGTTTCCAATGCCCATTATAATCAGGACATAACGTATTTATACGCAATACCTACCGTCGTAAAACATATTTGTTTAATATAACGGTTACATGGGTAATTTGATTGATAAAGCCTTAAAGAGGACATTAATTTGTTAAACTCATGTGTAAATAAGAATAAAACAGGAATCAATAACTGAAGGTAGTTCACAATTTCGCAAAAATACGTAACGGCATCGCTCTATCGGTCACGTGAATAGTATGCGTGTGTTCACAAATATGCCAAACACTACCGAAGGGGAGCTTAAAAAATATCTGGTTAAAATATCAAATATTCCCAGTACATTTTGTAGCGTCCGTAAGTATTGTCTGCGATATCATTGTTTTTTACACTGAATAAAAATTGTAAAGGACGAAATTTTAAAAATTGAAAAATGTTTGAAAAGATTTCGGAGTAGGCATGGGAATAAATCTAAATTCGCAGCTACTGCGAATCAGTGACCGACTTTTATTAAAGTTAGAAATAGTAAAGTACTCGTACACTCTAATGAAGATATATGGGAAAGGTGTGTAAAACTCATAAGAGCTATTTAAATGTTTTGATTAAATTTCGATTTAATTTTTATCACTCCTTACCCTGTATACCTTGCTGGAGCGAGGCACCAACATAAAACATAGTAAGTTGGTTGCGTGACTTGTTTAAATGGAGTAAGAGATAAAGGTTTTTTATACTATATTGATGGAATTATCTTTGCTAGTAAAGCAGTTGTCTGTAATGGTAAATAACATAATATATGGCGTCTGGAATCAATTCTATTATGAAACTACTAGTATACTTACGTGTTAAGCTTCAGTGGGTAGTTGAGCCTGAAAAAGTTCTGTCCGTGCACTGCCATGCTGAAGTAGCTCGCATCTCCTTTGTTTGAAATCCATAGCGAAATCTCCTTTGGGCTGTCTCCGACTGTAAAAATTGTACGAATACTTAATATAAATATTAGTTTTATTATTTTATTAATGTTATTGAATCTTCTATTCTTCTTTTGTCTTTAAACTTTTTTAAATAAAAGACAACACGAAACACATTCGTTTGTATTGCATGTTCATAATAATATAGTCTCTATTTCATTTGTTAAAAAATATATCAATTTATATATTATTTTATATTATTATTTTATTTATATTTTTATTATTTATATTATTATTATATATTTTATGATAACAAATTGCGCACGTTACAGCGCCACTTACACCTAGCAATCCGCACATTAATAATTGTCGAATGTAACGAAATCAATTGTGTGCATTGAAGGCAACGATTTCCAAAACGACTACTAGTCACGATTGAAGCCTATACAATAATAATATAATAAATCATTAAATATTCAATAAGTAGTTCTATTTGATTTATTTCAAGCTGTACTTAACCGTAACGAGCTTGGTCGTAGTAATGAGGGTCACTGTAAAAGAAAGCAGCTTTCTTTAAATCTTCCAAGCTTTGAGCTTAAGTGAGACCCAACTTCACCAGAAAAAATATTTTACTTTAAATAACAATCTTGCTGAATCTTGAGGATGTTGGTACAAATTTATCTATTTTTTGTACCTATGTACTCGTACCTACTACTTATAAATAAATAGTTGAATAATTTGTTTTTGTAAATAATTGACAAAATGTAAATTTGGTAATATTGGGTCTTGCTCCTTCACGGACCTTTGATAAATCATTATTCGGTTTTCGTCCTTATTATTTTCTACAATCAACGTGACATGCCACTTAAATGTATAGAACATAAATCTTATGCAACAAACATCTTAAAGGCCGCAGGCGGTCCGTGAACATGTTTTGTAACGCACGCGTGTCAATAAGTAGGGTAAATATATCATGCTATTCGTACAGTTGACTCAATAGTAGGTACAGCAAATGCCTTTATACACATACGTCAAATTTTTTGTTCAGCACTAATGACGTTTCGGCAATTTAATCGCCAATCGCGCACATATTTTATTAATTCAAATACGATGGACTAGCGTGTACGCTTCACATGTGTAACTCGTGTAAGGTCTTACGTATAATCTCATGACTGTCTCAAATTTAATACGAGTAGTACTTACGTAAATACGAGGATTTACGAATATTATAAGCAGGTTATATTTGTAATCCACAAAGGAGGTTCATGTATTTATACTTTTGATCCGTACAAAATATCGGGATTAAGTCGGAGTAAATTTTTAAAGTAATTTGTGCATGTCGGCCTGAGGGCAGTTTCAATGACGGCGGTATCAAAAATAATTGAAATCGATTGAGTATTCTACTCAATCGATAAAGCATAAAGGGACTGTTTCTATAATTTGTGGGTATAATTTGTTTACTTTAAGTTTACAAACATTTAACAGAGATAAAGATTACCATTTAATTTGGTTCATCATCACCGTGATTGTGTCAGACAGGTATTTTTTAGTCCTTTGTTTTATATAAGACTGAAAATGGGAATTAAACGAGATTTAAGCGGGAATTTTCATTTGAAAACTACAATGGTGCGGTTCGTTAAGTTTTGAAAAGAATGAAAATTGAACCTGTCAGCGCGCAGCCTTACAATTTCCACGTGGAACTTGGCAGTGTTGGCTTGATTGTTCCGACATTAACTTGGAGTCAAGTTCCTGGGCTTCGGTACCTTGGACTTTGTTAAAGAATATAAAAGTTGGCGTAATTTGGCAAAATGTTGTACCTACTTGAAATAATCGTTCCTAATTAAAACTCTTATTTTTAACCTTCTTCAGATATACGTAAATGTTATTATTATATTATATCTTTGGAAAATTTTATAGTTATTTGGTTTAGCAGTTTATTTGGTGTCCTAAAAACCTTCTGACATCTGAAGTGACCTGTGCCCATTAGTGAAATAGAAACAGGCTATTGACTGTTATCGATATATAAAGAATTCTATCGAATAAAGAAGTAGGCATATTATTTTGAAAGCCTAGAGATACAGAAGTCGCTAAAAGTAATCGTAGTGCTAAATACGAGTACGTGTTTACTCTTTAGACATCGCTTAGCGCTTGTTATAGGTGAGACGAGATTATATCCTTCCGATTTCTTGGGTATTTTAAATTATTTTCGAGTATCCTAAACCGTCCAGGGCTTCTTAATTCTGATTGTATCAATCTATCGAAGTGACGAATGACGACATTCGCGGAATTTTGCCTATAAAAAGGCACTTGATATTTAATAGCTGCCTATAATCCCATGTTTATTCGTAGACAATCCTATAATCTCGACATTAGAAAAAAGAGCCGAGATCTAAATCTCTTAATCCTTCTTTTTCGTTAGAAATTAATTGATCATGGAGGTATTCTTTATTAGCCTTGAATGTTAAAGATAGATACATTCAAACAAAATTATGCAAACTATTTTAACGGACCCATTCGGTTGGAATGGAAAACGAATCCGTAATACGCATAATCCGCTTAAACATTTAATTAAGTCGTTCAACAGCTAATATTAATTCAATTGTCGTTGCTTACGGTCGGTTAAGCTGAAAAAACATGCCTTTTGAATTCCGTAGTTAGTTAGACGGATCGTACTAAGCCGAGCCAAGGTAGGATTGAGCTAAATTGCATTTCTCTTCGACGCCGGGCAAAGTGGATAATTGGTGTTTAAATACAGAACGCGCTATGAAGTTACCGAGTATCTCAGACTTTGATGTGGATACTATTATATGATGTCAAGTTTTAAATTGTGTTTTAAGCAAACAGTTTTGACTCTTTCTTACTTGAAGACTGTGATTTACTCGGTGCTGAATTTTGTTTACTTTTTATAAAATGTTTTCACTTTCAACAGTCGTACCTATTTAAAGCATGCATTCCGAGCTGTATCTTTGACACGAACGATAGTATCTAATACTATTATCAGATTGTGTTGTACAATAGGTTTACAGCAATCTTAACTCAATTTAACTTGATCTTTACCACAAATCTTGCATGAGGCTAATCAATCAAGCCTTTGTTCTTCGCGACCTATCATTGGACCGGGTGTTATCACAAGCTCTAAAACTTGGCTTGACTCCTCTTTCGTATCGTTTTCATAGCTATGCTAACTAATGCATTCCACTTCATTAACATCTGATTCCAATGGACCAATGGTATGATTGACACTGATATGATTTACTTAGCAGCAGTAGCTGCTGAGGCAGAGAGGTCGCTTAATTCAACACAAATAAGAGCGTTCTCTGCAGTGGATTTTGCGTTCCCTAGTTAATTCACTTAGCTACGGAATATCGGAAGACCTAACCAGTTTAATAAATCCAATAAAGCATAGTATGCAGGAGAAATTTCGCTCTACGGCTCTATCTATTCATTGGACGCAAATTTTAACAAGGTTAACATTGTTACTTATAACCCTCAGTTACCTTTCGGACGCCACTAAAACATTTAAGCAAGTTAAATCTGCAGCTCCACCAACTTTCAGATATTCATGTTAGCTCGTATGTAGGATGCTTACTTACCGAACCCTATTTGATATTAAGTTATAATTTCGTTGACCTTATTGCGTTCAAGCAAACTTATTTGTCGCTTTTGTTAGCAACTTCCAATGGATGAGGAATTGTTAACTTTTGTGATGTCAATAATTTTTCTTTGGAAAGATCCAGTCTTTCAGAAACTTTTGTAACCAATATGTGTTAACAAAACCAAAGTTGTCAGTTTTTAACGCAGTCTAACGAAACAAACAAAGAAAAAATTATTAGGGATTATTCAAAAGTGCACGCTTCAAACTTTGATATAAAATAAATGACCAATAGTAAAAATTTGAGGTAGAGAGAGAAACAAGTATCGAAATATGACGAATATTCCACAAATATTTCAAAATTTTGTTCAATAACGATAAGAAATAGGGTACTCCTCAGAATAAATGGAAACTTTATAACAGTCCATTGCGTATATTTTTCTAAAACTTGAAGACAAAGAACAGACCAACGGACAATTTTATTGTAGGTAAATGAAATATTTTACAATATATAGGTACATCATTTCGAAATGCCCAAAGCTCCGCTGGCAGTATAGATCGCAAGCGATCTCACAGATTAAGCAACCTCAGGTATGGTCGGTACTCTGATGGGTGACCGCTAATTTCAAATTACATACGCCCTTCCAGGGCACGTTAAGCTGTCGGTCCCGGTTGTTATCGATAGATATACTAATAGTTTTATAACACTCAAGTTACTGTTAATAATTAAATATTCGCTTAATTTCAAATAATAATATACTGCTTACCAGCGTATGAAAACAGCGGGTGGTCCAGAGAGTGATTGTGGAACTTGCTCCACAAACAAAGAGTAAACTCTTTGAGGTCCGGCAGACTCTTCTCGTACTCCATGTACTGGTATGGTATCTCTTGGTTCATAGAAACTTTGTACACGCTGCATGAATCAGACATGGGAGCGGGGACCGTGTGATACAAACTGGTGTGTTTGTTCACGTACGCAGCTTGACTCGACGGTCTTCGGTTCAATATTTTCAATTGTGGTCTATAAAAAAATTGGAAAATAAATGTTAACTTAATAATTCATTCAATAGAAGTTTCCGGAATCGGTTGCATCGTTCTGGAACACTGATTTTTAAGTTCTTTAAATGGGGAAAACAAACTGTTATCTTGGCGTTCCGACTACTTGCACACAGTTCCGTTCTTTTCTTAAATATTGTATATTTTTTCCAATTGCACTGGGGAAAATGGTTTACCTACTGAAATATATAAAGTGATTATTTTATGATTTCCCATTTACCGCACAGTCCATAGTGAGGGAAGTGTATATTTGTTCGTAATTCACAGGAGAGCGAAAGGTATTACTTTCCACTATTTCGAGATTTCTCCGCTCCAGGGAATCTTTATTTCTCGTTCAAGAAAGGTTTGCGTGAGGCAAACTCCAGTCGTGTTAACCTAAAGATGCCGATGGAAAACCGCTTCTCGGCTCAAGTGTAGTGCGGTACGATGCGGGAACTTCGCTGTTTGCTCTTTTTTAAACTTATCACATCAACTTATTAATCTATAGCAATACTTACTTGTACAAAAAAGATATGATATGTATACACAGTTTGAATAACGCATTGTTAACTTCGATAAAGGATATTTCTTTAGTAATTGTAATAATTAAATAAAAACAAATAAAATTAGATGCAGAAACAATTGATATAATATACCTATTATGTACCTATTTTACAACGAAAATCTCTTTCTTGCTTTTGCAAGTAAACATGTTATTTGATTTAAAGAAAACATAAAAGTTTTTTGCTTAATTTTTTTATGTCGCCGTCTTTATTCCAGTGTAATACTTCAATAAAATTATTTTATTCTTCATTAACCACTGAAAGTAAGGCACAAAGATATTCGGCCAAAAGATAATGTACCTATTCAAGGACGTAAAGGCATCCTGCGATGTTCAATTAAGCCGCAATTGTGCGACAGTTCGTGTAACAATCGACTTTAAATTGGTTTATTGTTCACAATTTTCGATTAATGAACGTCCGGACCAGATTTCTAAGGGCTGAAAACGATTTATACGTTGTCGCTATATCGTGTGCTTTTATTCCCAACGCTGTCTGCATTCGATACTCACTGTGTGCCTTAGATACCTACTATTATTACAATTCGCGATTTGTCTCATTTTGTGATATTGAGTACTTGGGAGCCCAGACCCGACGTTGTCTACATTCGATACTCGACACTTACTGAACTTGTAAAAATCAAGAATTGAGACACCATTTCTCCATAGACGCAATGGCCACTTAACTGTTTAGCGACGTTACCTCGTTCAGTTGCTGTGATAATTAAATCTTTTTTCATTTCACGAGACTTCTTACCCTGCGTCTAATGATCGATCTGATGATTTAACGTAAGGATGGTAGACGAAGGACGATTCGGGGTGTATAGGCTGCCAGTCGTCTTCACGGGCAGTCGCGCCCAATAAAAACCCGCAGAATAGCAGTATCCGCATTTTCTGAAACAACACTCTAAACTTAAAAAAAATTCTAAATCTAAAAAATAAGAATAAAAATATTACGTCACAGTTTCTCGCTAGGTTCCATGACTGGTTAGATAGTTAAAAAAAACATTTTTGAAGCAAAAACATATGATGGCATCTGCCTAACTTTACGTTCTAGTAAACACGCAAAACGCGAATGTTTTTGCATTCACATTCTAACGGATGTAAAATTCTCTAAGGAGTTGGTACGAGCTGCACGATCAAAGCAAAAGTTATTTTAAGAACTTTGACTCATATTAATAGTATTAAGATATCAGTTTAACGTAAATGTTTAATGTTAAAAAAGTTATTCTATATCTCGTTTGTCGTTTTATCTTTTGCAACATTTATAGTGTAAATACAGAGTGGACAAACCAGTGACATTATGAATTGGCGGATGGGTTTAGATATGAAGGTAAAAGCGGAATGGCTTGTAAGAAATTCATCCGCTCAAGTTTCTACTCTCGCATCACTAACGACGACGATACTACCAGAAAGATGCTTAAATTGCTTAATCAAAGTCTTTTACGTAATTCTCTTTTTACGTATGGAACATATGCCAGTTGTCCAAAACCAACATCACCCAAACCAATATCACATCAAGAGCCTAAATTAAATGCAAAAAACACTCGTAAAATAACAGCGTTTATAAAAGAAATCAGATCATAATTGATAGCAATCTTTTTTAAGATTCCAGAAATAATACACCCTTTAAAGTATTATGATTTTCCACTTCTCCAAAACTGGCATGAACCAACTTCGCTACTCAATATTGCGACTTCGCAACTCATCTCTGATTCCACAGAATAAGTTTAAACTTAAAAGTCGTACAAATTTGCTTGAAGCTTCCGTAAAATAATGTGATCGCGGTATAATGGTATACGATGTTCATACTTTGGAGCCTCTTATCTGGGAACCTACGATAATTTGCATATTATAAATTATGCAGCTTTGTTTCTTGCGCGGCATTATTCAAGTCAGTTTCACTGACTACGAAATAATAGGTATGCAATACCATTGCAGCGCCCTTACTAGCCTTAAAGGCTTCGTAAACAGCTGACCACACGTTACTTTCCAAATGCTCTTTTGGTAAAAGCATGTTGATATTAGCGTGTAGGTATGTTTGATTTGAATGTTACGATGATAGTCATTTATGATAAAAAAAGTCAATCTTAGCATTCAAACTTACTAAGTCAGATAAGGAGCATTATTCTAACCAAAACATAAACAATTGTTGTGTCTTTTTTACCACGCAGAAGAGAAAAGATCGTCAAGTCCATTGTATTTAATGTCATTAATTTATATTGGTTTCTATTGCTCTGTACTCTTTGACTTCCTAGCAACATATTATAAATAACCATTAAGTGTAAATTGCCGGAGAAAAGTATATTATAATTTGCGGCTTAAAGTCAACACGACACAAATCAATTTGTTTCTAACTACGGTTACGTGATTGTATTAGAGTAAGTAGGTATGTTTTATGGCACCTCGGCTACTATGCGGTTAGAACAGTGGCGGTTAGAAAATTTAATGAAGTTTTTTGTTTTGAAATATTTTTAGATACATTTATTGGCTAATCTTCTAGTGCTTATGAAATTTAAGAAGATTCTATTTCAACTCCGTCGAAAATATCCATAGGACACCTCTATTAATAATAACATTGGCAAAATTTGAAATGCACTTAAGACTTCAGCGAGCATTATTATAAACTTAGGGCATTTTTTTAGATCAGTTTCATCAGCCAGCGACCACGTGACATCTAAATTGACCAATGAGATACACACGTCACACATAACATTGACCAATAAGATATAAGAGTTGTCTGAATTTGGTTGGCCGATAACTGGTTGATTTTATAAAATTTATAATACGCCTGCAGGTACGCTGAAATTCATCATATTTATTTTATTTATTGTAGGTAACAAAACGTTTTAATATGTAATATTTAAGTACTCATAGCCTTGTTGTACCGCATTGTTCAACTTGCAGATTTCCATTATATTACGTCCATTAACAGGAATCGCTTTTGCTTAAAATTTAATGACATTCTGAATGAGATATTCATAGTTGCAAGTTCGTCTTTTCGCCAAAAACAGATTCATTTCGTATTTCATCGTACTGAAACGAAACGAAACGAGAAGTCAATGGGTCCTCTATTTAAAGGCTTCTTTCTCGTGTACAATTTACAAAGTGAAACTACTTAAGAGTTTTGGTCATTAATATTTCCGATAAGAGCTTCAAAGGTACAATTTCAAGAAGTGAATATTTGCAACTCAATGCTTCCGTTTTAATTAAAAGGAAACCATGAGTTAACTTTTTTGATAGCACCAATTTAAGATTGCAAAGAGCTGAGTTATTTCCTAACAAATCGGTTCGATAGCTCCGTCAAAACTAGTAAGGTAAATCCAGCCACACCTTGGCAACCTAAGGCCGCAGTTTTTTAAGTTTCCGTTCTAAATTAATCTTTATATTACTTGCCTATTCATGCGTGGATGAGTAAAGAGGAATACGATTATTTTACATATTTATGCAAATAAAGTAAAGTATGATTCAATAATGTTGGAGTGTTCTCTAATCTACAATACTTGTAATATTTTTTTTATTAATTACAATATTGCCTGCAACCGTTTGTATAACGGACTGCTGGGCACGGGTCTCTCCACACAACTGGATAAGGCCTGGCGCATACTCCAACAAGCTGCTCCAATGCGGATTGGTGGCGATATGGGTTTGTGGCCAATGCAAGTTGGGTATTGTCATAACGCCAGGTTCGACGACTTTTATCTGGTAAAGGCAAGGCAAATCTGCATTAAAATACGTTGAGTAGTTAAAAAGATCATGTAAGGATTTGTTCTAAATTAATTCATTTGCTCATTCAACTTAGTACCGCACCCGACGATATCGATCTCAATAATGTACGTAAAATAGTGCTAATAATATGTGTATCGTGCTCAAAGCATAACTTGCAGTTGCGATGGACTGCACATTAAATAGAAAAGTTTTAGAGTAGTTTGGATTTGAAACTCGCTCCGTCGTGTCCTATTTCAACTCTAGCGGGCACTTCTCATATTATCGTAGTTATGAGAGCATTGGTAATTAATTTGCACACTCTTGTCTATGAAGGGATTTTCCGTGTTTGAAACTTATCTGAAATGTTTTTAAAATATATCATTATAAAAGGCAAAGTTGACTCACTGAATTATATACCTTTCAACGCACAGCCGGAAGTACTGTACGTAGAAATTTGAAATTTGGTACAAGAGTTCTTTTCATGATGTAAGTGAGAACTAAGAAAGGATATTGAGAAATTCAACCCCTAAGGAGGTGAAATAGGGG
>DWQL01000175.1:0-18690 GCA_018231265.1 Noctuana haematospila | reverse complement strand
TACACTGGATGAACGTCAAATAATTCGGTACATCGGCTTTAGGCGCCCTCTCGGCTAAGGTAGGTCGGGAGAAAAAACACGGCGGAAAAAAACTCTCGGCACTCCTTTAAAATCAAGTGATACAGATACAGATTATTAACAAATTAAGTAATTATTGCAACTCGGAGTAATAAAGCAACTTAAGTGCAAGTTATAAAGTCATTTAGAACGCGTTAATGCTCCTAATTGAAGGCATCATAGACAACTATGAGTGATTTACTCTCTCGACCTTTGCCCCCTAAGGACCATCGACGTCTGAAGTTTAAGAGTCTTGCATACTCGGTTACATAACTGAAGCCGAACAGTATTTAATCTGAATCCACATTAGATTTGTTTTCCTGAATTTGCTTGAAATGCTTCACGAGTTGATGTTTTTAGAGTGAGGTTGGTAAGCAGTGAAGGAAATATTGGAAATGGAATATAAAATCTAGAATCTTTATTAATTTTACACTATCTATACACAAACACAAAACAAAAAGCAAAATGTAAGTATAAAACTAAAAATACTGTATGAATGTATCAGGAAATGGTGCAAAAAACAAAACACAGCTTGAACAGTTCTTCATACTCAACATGGTAAAGCGGGCAATAGGTAGGTATAGCTCACGTAGAAAATACATGAAATGTGTCAAGAGACAGACTCCCGTTTTGATATACAACGGCTACTGTTCCTGGAAGTTACTCAGATGGTGAAAGGACAAGCCTAAATGTCAGCCCACGCGAACGTGACAACAAAGTATTTCGCAAACTATATGGCACAAACCTTGGGCAACGGTACTATGTCACAAGTTTCGTCAACAATGTCTTTGTCTTTGCATTTGTTACAAAAACGCGGATTTATAGATAGGTAGGTACTGTAAGGAATAGGAATACTCTCATACATGTCTAGCACCTCAATGCTGTTGCGATAGTAGCCTTGTTTCTGTAAAAGGCCTCTAAGTATATTGACTACGTAAGGTCATTGGGTAGATAGCAATTCAAATTTGTAACACTGATCTTAGACTACTTTGATTTGATTGTATAACATGCTGTATTATGTATTTTATTTAAACATAAATAACATGTCATATTAATGGTTCTTGACAATAAAAAATTTTTGGGGACTCCTTAGTTTACAGTGTAAATAATCCAATTAAACTATGAACATTATCAAAGATTAATTGTACAAACAAATCGACATATGAGAACTAATCAGTCAAACAACTAAATGACTCCAAGACGACGATTTAGCCAGAATTTTCTTAGCGAAAGATAAACAATGTGACGACGGAAGGAGAGTAACTGAAAAATAAACTCATAAACAATACTCAGCTCAGCTATATAAACATAACTCAGCGATATGGAATCTGAACAATGACATGGTTAAGATAATATCCCGGTTCTAAGAAGTTCCAACTTCTTAGAACCGGGTGGTCTGGTGGTCCACCACCAGATAAGGTTAACGAGATCAAAGGTTCCCAGAAATGAAGACTGGCATTCCGTAACGTGACACCCTAGGAATATATGGATACCAGGCGTGAATATTCGACTTGTCAACTTATGGACGTTTTTCAGGGCATTTTTATTTTTAAATTGATGTTTTATGTTTTTAAATACTTTTTTATTGCAATATTATTATTTTAGTTAGAATTTTCTTTTATTCTCCCTGTAAATATAGCAATTCTAAAGCCGAATGTAGAATAAAAATTTTGTCATGCAAGTCGACTTATCAACATATTCACGAATGGTACGGATATTACTTATAGCTTTCTAGAAATGCGCTCTCTTTTGCACCTGCATCTAAACTGTTATGATAGTGCCAGCGATATCTAATACCTCTCTAATCACTTATTCGATAAAGCTCCTTTTTCACTGATAGGTATATGAATGTAAATATGAAACGCAAATCTAAGTCTTTATAATTATGTATGGATCTGTCGTTTCTTTCGTTTTAGATGTATCTTTATAGTGAAGGGACGGTATCTCAGTATGAGTAACAATAGTTTTCGCCTACGTTCTTAATGTGGAGCGAGATGCAAATGTCGGATTCGATGAGAGCAGAAGAATGGGCCATTGCACGCCCATCGCATTTGCATAAGTGTCCAGAGTTCAATATCCTTGTCAACGGCTATGCCCCTTCGTTATGCGTTCTTGTTGGGTCAATGACGAAGCCAATCAAAGTTTGTAGTTGTAGTATAAACTGGAGTATATTGAGATAAAAACCGCTCTGATTATTTTACTATATTAGAAACTCTAAGTATTCTAATAAACAAAAACAGCCAGTCAGTTAGTAAAAATTTGGTAAACCACGAAATCAAATTCATGCAGATTAGACCAATTTATGGCAATTTAGGTATTAGAATTCGTTTGCCACACAGGCGTAGTATTTCTTTTGCAGATTGCATGCTATTGCATAACATTAAACTGTTTTGATTAAGTAAAAGACAAACATTAAGACTGATTTACAACCTAAATAAACATGTGTTTGATCGGGCACTAACTTTGAACGTTTGCACACTCTTATCTTTAACGATAAACGTTTATTATGTTCATTATTCGCTTGTAATTTTTCATACAATGTTTATAGATTTATAAAGATGTCGTGTGTTTGGTCTACTTTGTACTAGTAAAAGAACGCTAGCATCCGTTGCAGAAGTACACACGTACCCGACACAATTTAAGAGTTATATAAAATTAAAAAATAACATCTCGTAATAACAAAACAAAACAAAACTAGCAGAAACAAGGCTTATTCAAAAAGAACTACCCATAGTTATTACATCAGTGTATACAATAAACAATGTAGGAAAGCCACACAAACAACAGATGATCGTAAATAGAACATAAACCATATGTCCCTCTAATTATCGCGCCAAAACAAATTGTTTTGGAAGAGGGAGGTTACTGGCCCCCTACCGTAAACAACGAGTCTCATTAAAAAACGGAACCAAAATAGCACCAGTAAAAAGTCCAACTTGAAAACATTGCTGACGCCATTGCCACATACGTCTTAGAATAGCGTCAGATTTGAGGAATGGCATGATTTGCATTTTAACGTTTCGTGAGAAAGTTCATTATATCTGATATTAAAACTATACACGGGTTATTCACCATTTAGTTTTATTTCAAATAACACGAGGAGGCAGATAAGTGACGAATTTAAAGTAGGCTCAGAAATTGACGAATGACGCAAATTAGAAATTTAGGGTAAGGTATAGGCACAGACATGTCATTATGGTCGAATAAAAAAATGATAAAAATCTAAAATCATGAGTGGTCTCATTTCAGTTAATGGCTTCTTTACGTTATCGCGCTAAAAGAATTTGTACCTATCGCCGTAAACGTGACTTTAACGAATAATTATTACAAAGAAATCTGAAACTTTATCAGTAACGACTTCATTTTGAATTGAAACAATAGTGTAATATTACACGGTCTTACAATTAATCACGTCTTTGGCGGTGTTATAGCGTCAAGAACGTCGAAAAAAACATGCTTGTCTATGCCTTAACTTAAATTTTATTTCTAATTTGCGTCATTAGTCAATTCCTGAGCCTACTTTGAATTTGTCAGTTATGTGCCTCCTCGGGTTATTTGAAATAAAATTAAATGGGGAATAACCAATGTATATTTATTGGGAATTGCTATGATATTGACGCGTTATTATTATTCTCTTGTTCTGTTCAGAATATGCACGCTGTCTGAATCAGATACGGTTGCAACTTCATTCGAAATGGCACGCGTAGGTGGCGCGGGAGTGAAATTGCAAAATATGATTGTATCTGGCAAATACTTGGAAAGTAGCTTGTAAACACTCAGTTGCACTACACAACCATCAGGATTAACTTGAAAGACGTTTGAATTGATTCGCAATATCTTATTTACCTTCACTATACATTATGTGTTTTATACAGCCTTAACCTTTCCGTGTATTGCTGCAACTCTCATGAATGTGACATTGAAGTAATTAAAATAGATAAATAGATATGTATAAAACCTTAGCTTCTAGATTGTGATACTTGTGCGAGCACAAGTACCCATATTCCGTCTAAATATTGACATACAAACCAGTATTTTTAATTTCATTTTGTAATACATAAACACAACGGCAGAAATCATTCTTCTTTTTTTTAAATCTGAAATTTGTAGTAAAACCGTGTAATAAATTAAAAGTCTTATCTGGGTCTTATGTAAATGCGTTGGTTTGGTATTTCTAAGGACTAAAGTAATCGTCTAAAATAAAAATGTCTCCAAAAACCGCACCTTCTCAAATGAAATCAAAATACAAGAATTTCTAATTTTTTTGTATGTAAATACAACTTGCTGATAAACGAAAATTGAATGAATAACAGAAAAAATACATACCTCTTGAGGAAATCGGTGTATTCCGCTTGGCGAATAAGGCCAGTTCTCATCATAATGGTCTGGAAGCATTGTCGCTCGATGGCCCAAAGTCGGCAGTCAGTGGCAGCCTTTATAGTGGCTGTCCTCTTGCAGTTGTAGAGAATCGCCAGCTCTCCAAACACCTTGCCTGGCGCCATTGTGCTTAGGAATTTATTTTCCCTAGACACCTCCACTCTGCCCTCTGTGAACAAAATCCAATTTTTTAAACTTCTCTTTACATAAAACAAATATATAAGGTGAATTAACAATGTGTTTCACAATAAACTCGTAAGGCAAAAATAATTTGGAAAACTTGTTTCTATAGTGAAGACTAAAAAATTATAAGATCTACGCATAATAAAATTAACTGTAAATATCCTCTTTGTGTCGAGTTAGCATATTTATTTATTCATTGTTGGTAGTATTTAATGTGTATTAAATTTGATATTACACGAAGACTTATCGGAATTAAATTTTAAAACTTCATAAAAATTCATATGTAAATATTTCTAATAAATTTTTTCGTAGTCCCAAATTACATAAATGCAGGCAACAAAAAAAAACGTGTTGAAAATTTACTTTAAGCAATAATATTAATGAAATTAGTAGGTAGAACTAGAATTAATTGCAGTAATTAATGTTACAAAATTTTGTCGGGAAATTTTAGTCGTTGCTTAAATATTTCGGTTCATATACCTACCGCTATTTAACAGAGAAACAAAAAATAAATCTGCATTTTTATAGATGTAACAGATAATTTCAAGTTAACTTATTTAAATATTACAAACTGTCCAGCATTCGAAAATTATGATAATTAAGGTTACAATTTGAATAGACTGTCAGGCTATCAAGTTTATATCGGAAATAAACTTGTTGAGAATACACTTTCAAAACATAACCTTACCGTAGAAGCTGTATTCAAGGCTAACTACATTAAAATAGTCTCCGAACAGCTTAATGTTGATGACTCATGCTGGTGAATGGTCAGGATATCACAAAAAGCTAATTAACAACACTATTTGGTAAATCTATCAAAATCAAAAGATAAATAGATACGAGAAGCCATAACTAAAGATTTGTCGTAAGCGACTATTTTACCAAAATCTCCATTTATATTTTAATTTGAAAGCTATGTCCAAGTTTTAAGCAAGTTTTAAGACATATCAGAAGACTCAATGGCGGTATAATTGATAAATCCACTCAAGGTGATAAGCGTGCGAATATACAGAGACGCGTGTGAATAAGTCATTGTTTCTTTGTGTAACTTGTATGAAGTTTATGAATATCATACAAGAAATATTTCAGCACGCTTCGTCCCGGATCCTACACAGCCAAGCAAGATTGTCTGTCTGAGTGTTATTTATTCTAAAGTGCTATTAATTAAGCGGAAAATTCTTTGAAGTGTATCTAATATAACGTCTGGTCAGTGTAGTATTGGACACGGATTATGAAAATTGTGTTGAAGTCTTTGTCATCCAAAGCTAAACATAGTTTCCTGGCAAATTTAACTATAATATATTATCTAACGTTTCTTTGTTGACTCGATATTTACGTATGGCCTTCATCTTGAACATCAGCAAGCATTTTTAGCGTGACAATACTTCTCGTAATTTCAAGTCGCACCAAAAATATAAATGTGAAAGAAAGCCAAGTTAGCAACAAAGAAGCATTCCCGTAACTGCTTCGCTGATGGAAAATGTGAGATAAAACATAATACAAAGTTCTTTTGAGTCATAAAACATAATCAAATTAACTCCTTTCGTGCATCTGATTCTTAAATTAGTTTAAAAATGGTTGGTAAGTTTTTGATATTCAATCAGCAAAGCAAGTTCTATTCCTATTAGGGAAATTTCAATCAGAAAAAAACTTGCCATGTGCACACGGCTATGTGTCTAGGTAATTATGATAGTACTTCTGATAGCAGCTCCCACATAAAAAATTGTCATTTCGAATATTAGGCCTCAGAAAGTGTTTTCAATATAACTCCTTGCTGTTAATCGGTTAAAAGCAAACCCATATCGGAAACCGATATAAAAATACGATCGTGATTTCACTCTCACTGATGTGGGTTGAACATCCGTTTGTGTCGTAACCACGCAATAAGAACGGCTGCATCTTTTATAAATCCGGGAACTTTTCAAAGCGATTAAATTTATTAGGTTTTATAGTTCCTTGGCGCTTTATGGGCGTTCCAAAAAACATCAGCATTGAAATAGAGGTTTTCTTGCCTAAACCCTAAAGATGAATAGATGCATCTATATAGAACATGACTCAAAATTATAGGTTGTACTATTTCAAGCAAAACTAAATCTATTAATACATGACTTATCTCACCCAACCAACCATCTATCTAACACATCTCACCTAAAATAAAGAACATTAATAATTAACATTAAGAAAAAAAATCCATTTTTCTAATCTGACAATAGCTCTTTGTTCATTCAATCCGGTCTAATATTAATAGCAATTCAAACGTCAGGCCAAACACGTACTCGTACGTTGAAACGATTAGCACGTCAGCCTTTGTTTTTACACTTTTCCCAACTTTAGTCATTGCATTGCAAAGAAAAAGTTGCCGATTGTTTAATGGCTTTACAGAAATAGAAAAAATTACATCTGTTCGTTGTTGGTATAACTAGTTTAACTTAGTTTCACTAGTTATAAAAGAGGGTTTCTAAATTTTAAAGTAAAGCTAACATTAAAAAAAAATTTTAGTAGGTATTAGGTAATTGTTAAAACGTATAAAATGCATTAAAAGTTATGTACATTAATATCTAATCTCTTAACAATAATAGATCTCTGAATAAGTATACATATTATAAATAATATATTATTTGATCTTTAGTTACCTTGTGTACTAAAAGACTTGTCCTATCGCTAAGTAAAATGAGTCAGGATTTCAGCATAATGTATTATTGCAGAGAGCAAACGGACGGAAATCATTGGTTGAGCAGTAAGAAAGTGTTTCAAGGTAAAACCAAGCAAAGTATTCATGCGTACTCATAGCGAGATTATAGGTGTAACTTACTCGATGTGTGAATGTGAGAGGCAATACGAATAGGTACATAAATATGATAAAATTATTTCGATTTACAAAGATAAATCGAGTACCGAAATACAAAACAAATGCCTAACACTTATTTAAGTATCTATAAAAAATATCTTTAAACGAAAACGCTCTTAAACATTTTTTTAAGTAGTTTTCTTAAATATAGGTAGGTACAGAATATATTTCTCAGTTTAAGGGAAAAACAAGTGCTCAGAATATCATTAAAACAACAACATCCATAATTCATGGGAATAAAAAAGATTTAACAGCCTAAGTTTAAATTTCTTCGAAGGAAACAACGAGTTGAAAATTGAAAATAATCTCCCTCGCAAATGACCTTATACAACCTATTATAGCAATTAAGAAACTGTAATAAAACTGTCAGGTATTATAATGAGATTCGGTAATCGAACTATATTATTCTCATATTCATGCATGATTTAATTCAAAAGTAGGTCAGTCGAAGCGGAGCAAACTTTAATTGATATGCCTGGCTCGATTTGTTTAGCAACTGAGTACCTACCTCAATTTGTATGCTAAGACGTCTGAGTTCATGGACTGAACAATTTATTAAGCAACGTGTCGTAAGCACTCAAACTGTTATGGGAACAAGAATCCTGTTATCACATATGTATGTAAGACATACACACATACATACTGTAGTCAGCTCGTATTGTTGAACTATTGAGTATATTGTTGAGTATTTACTAAGTTTATTCATTCGTATGAATCTGTAAAATTTGTCTTATAAATATTTGCCGATATTAATTGTTACTGGTTTCTGGATTTAATGGCCCTATTTAGTTGAGTTTATTTAAGTATAAATACGGAATCTAAAAAATTTTATAAAAAGGTATATACTTGTAAATTGTTAAGGATCTAACACCGCGTCGCGTTGTTAAGATGTCGATCTGATAAAACATCAATCATATCTCATCTTATCTAATAAAATGTCAGTGAAGACTATTTTGAATATTCAACTATTGTATAGGTTCTACCACGTTTTGATATGTAACGCGGTATAAATAAAATAATAATGTCTTACTAAATTTAGTTTTCACCGCGACCTCGAAAACATATCGCGTGACAACAGCCATCGATCAACATAAGCAAACATGTGAGATCAAAATAACATAACGATAACGGAACATTGTGCGATAAAGTAACAAGACAAGCTACGAGTAGACATAACATATAATAATTATCTTTACCTGATTCGCCATTTCGATGTTGCTTCTCAATAGATTTGTCGTTCGCCCCTTCCAGACGAGTGACGTCAAGAAGAATACCAGCATCCAGCGATGATTCAGTAGCCGTACTGTCTCGTTGACAGAGATTTCCGGTTCTCCTCTTCCGAGTCCCGTATGTATGCACAGGCACAATTAACTTAGGCCGTGGTATAGAGAAATCAGAATCTGAACCACTAGATGAACTTTTTGCACTTCTAGAGTAAACATTGTTACTTGTTATTCGTTCTTCACTAATCCTTTCTTTGGGTGCTTTAAACGTTAACATGTCATTGTACCTATCATACCTATCATCACTCTTAACTCTAACAGTATTATATAACTTGCTGTACGCATCACGTTTCGTTTGCTTTTTAGCACCATTTGTAGTCCGATAATCACTTTCCTTTCCTAAGTCCACTGAGTGAAATCCGTTATGGATCGCGGGCACAGGTGGGTTTTGATTTCCTTGGAACATTTTATACTGCATTAATGTCAGCTGTTCACTCGGAGACAGATTTCTTTTCGGTTGCGTGACAGTAACGCCATTGTAAGCTTTACTGTCTTGTTTAATCGTGTCGAGATAAGCTCTGAGGGGAGCTCTTCCTTCGCTTTTAACTCTCAAAGATTTAGAACGAAAGCTAGGTTTTACATCCTCGACACGTCCGTTTCGTTCGTTCTCTTGTTGCGTAGTGCGCTCAGGAAGTTGTTCGCATGTAGATAACGAGGCATTATTAATAGGCTGCATATATAACCCCAAATCTTCCGCATCACTATCCATGTCGAGGTTCTTTTTTCCGGATCGGGATTTTATGGGTGATAGATCCAAAGTTGCCATTGAATTGATTAATTGGTACATTGTGTCATTGCCAAAACTACGTACTGATTCATTAGGTTTCATCTCACCATTGCGAATGTCCATTTCTTTTTTTGGATTTTGCAACTGTTTTATCTTATCACTATCGGTATCATTGTTTTGTTGACTTACTCTTGAATAATATTCATAGTATGATTCCGATGATGGATCTAAGGGTACGGGTCCCGGATCGGGTAAAGGATAGTAACTCTTCTTTGAATCCACTTTTCTTTGTCTGTGTGCATATTTAAGAGAATCCTTACGTTGTGGTGGAACAGGTGGCTGGCGTTCAGGTGAAGAAAAGGCTTCAATGTCCCATTCTGTGAAATTTCTGCGCTTTACTCTTCTTAATGTCGAAGGTTTGTATCCATTTGGCATATCTTTGAAACTGTAACTATGCTTTAATTTATTTTGAAGCAAGAGATTATTATTAGCTCTAGCCTTTTCTTCTATATTTTGTTGGTATTTAGCTAATTGAGATAAATTTTCATTAGGACCATCTTGTGAATAACCATAACCGCTGTCTTCATAAGAGTAAGTTTTGTCATCATACTCTTTCTCAATACCACGACCTACATCACGGCAGGATTTGCTTCGGGATATTGAGTTAAATTTCACTTTGTTAGACTGTTCATCATTTTCACTGTACGTACTTAGATTTTTGGCTCCGACCCAGTTAGCGGCGTAAACCAGGTCCATTGTCCTGTCGTTGATAGAAAGCCATGGGTCCTCCATGACCACTTTTCCCGGATAATGTTTGATTTTCATAATGTTCTTAATGTGATTAATTTCAAGTCGACTTGGTTACACCATTTAAATTGTATTTCTTGACAAGCAGGCTTTGGTGGTAACATATCCATTTTTCTTTTATTATTATTGCTTTCAGATAACTCTTAAATCTTTAAACAAACACAGTTTTTAACAACCTAAACTTGGTACCCACAATTCTGGCATTGTATTTACGAGATAGGAAGTATTTTTAATTTATCTTGTTGATCTTTATACTCCATATATAGAAATCACGTGACTCAGGATAATTGCCTCAGTTTTATCTGATTAAAGCACGATATGGTTTTAACGGAATCTCTAACGGTAACTATTATTGTGTCATCATATTACAAATAGAAATACTTTGAAATTTTACATTCCAAAATCACAGACAGCATCAAAACTACATGAACCCATTGTTAAGAAGATGTAATTTAAAAAACTTTTAAGCATGGATTGATTTTATATATTAGTAGACTTGCCAAGTTCTATGATGCTCTAATTATGACCATAATTTTATTACTTTAAGTCATACTGTTACATCTAGCCCCATTTCCAAATAAATAACAAGTACTTATGTGCCAATGAAATCTCATTCCTGAGAACTTATATTATTAAAACAAATGTGTCATTTAGTGACTCAATGGTTACGGTGACTCATCGTTAGCATGTAGTTTAATGTCATTCATCCAAGGTTCATGTATAGAACCTTTGATAGCACCTAACTACGTAAGCAAATTGTTGTATAAACAATCAATTAAGGCGTTAACTATTAAATTATTTGATAAATTAGTAAATTTTTTGACAAATGTCAAACTCGCTGTAACAAAGTAATGACCAAAATAATAATTTAAGTTCAATCGAAGCAAACGCTCAGAATACATTTTCTTAAGACATTTATTACAATGCATTCATTTACTATCGCGTACACCATAATGATAAGTATTCGTATATCTCCAAAATTAGATGTACAAACGACTATTTATTTCGGCGCAGAATAAACTTCAAAACCTACATAGCTTTCTACACACTTCTAACATTATTTTCTAGTCTCCAAATATAAAACTCGTCAGGCAGAAACTTTAAATTAAAACTTCCGTTTACAATTGACATTAAGAACCGGCTGATCCACATTAAGCGAACCAACGACCTAAGCAGCTATTTCGCAAGAACGGACGCGTCACGGGACGCAGGCATGGATTGCATAAGGCCTTACAGACCTTACCGTTGAGGAAACAGCTAGGCCTCGAGGGTTTAATGCGGTTTATATGTATTTACATCACTATTGGATAATACCCTTAAGAGATTATAAATGCATCATAGCAACAGAAGCGAAAATATAGGTTATATCGCCACAGTAATAGTTTATTTATTCAAAAGATTATTCATAATAATATGTAGAGTTAGTTAGTTAGTTAGTCAAATCTCAAATCGGCATTAATGTATTTAATATTATAGTGACAAAATTTGAAGTTATAACTTAAAATTTAATTATTTACGCAAAATACAAAATTAATTATTTATACAAAATACATTTAATCCAATTTATAGTAAGTTAGGTAACATCAAATTCATTCGTATGAAATACGATACGTATCAATTAGATTTTAAATACAACAATTATAAATTACAACGGAAGCTTTATACCAACCAATATTTAAAAGCAAACTAATTCGTATTGTTTCAGAAACTAAACAGTTTCATGTCTACATTTCGAGATTCAGCAAGCGTAGAGCGTCTTAAGATTTGCCATGAGATAAGCACGCTGGCAACACTCACCGCGGGCCGTTAGCCGCACAGAAGCCAGTTTTTAACATTTATTGTTATTACTGCACTTTCACTGCGATTTACTGCAGACACTTCAATGTGCGATGCATACTGAGATCAAAAATTAGGCAAGAGCAAAAAGGTTTGCTGTTGCGTCATATCGGCTACTGTGCAACCGATTTGGAGCTTTCGCAACTAATGTTTTTCTTTTATTACGAACTGATAATCTTTTTGAGGTTAATTATTTCAATTATTTTCCCTGTATTCATTATGTTTATTGAAGTTACAGGTAAAGTGGTTACAAATAAGTTACCTACCACATTTTTTTGTATTTCACAAATAACTTTTTATCACGGATTCTTTTAGAAAGATAAACAATTAAATTATGTGACGATGCTTGAGGTATAGTGGTCACCCAGGCGCACCATTCGCTGGGCCCTGAGTTTAATTCCCAGCAGGGCACAAATTTAAATAATGAATTTAGCTTTCTGCTCCCGGTCTGGGTGTTTGTGTAATAGCCTTGTGCGTTCGTGGCCACAACAACACAGTTAATCCTCATGTTACTAACTTACTACTACATAGATACTTCAATTAGTTTTGGCCATCATATTGTCTATTAGAGTTTAAAAGAACTAGTTTAAAATATACAAGGGCTAACTCAACAATTTTTTTAAATTAGGGAATATCATTAGTGATATGGTCACGGATTAAACAAAACATAAGAGAAATCACATTAATGCTGACTATTTGCAGCGACACGGCGTCATGCCTCGTAAACCACCTCTTTCTAAGAGTTTTTAAGATTAAATATTATTATAATGAGCTATATAATCCATTTGAAAGTCAATTAATGACTTTAATACCTACCTATATTTATTGAAATAGTAAATATTATTTTGCGTTACTGTTGTTGTATACTGTTATTTTAATTCTGTTATATATTTTCTATGTAATTTTTTTAGTAACAGCTAAGCCTTCCTCATGAATCAATCCGTTCATCGGTAAATAATTTTATCATACCTACATGTTACGAAAATCTATTAAGTAATCTTTTAAGTTTATCGCGTTTAGACGGAAAGACAACAGACTTGGCGGGGATTTTTATTTTATAGTATGTATAGATAGAGGAATGTAGTTAAAATAAACATTCATTTGCATTCAATATGCAAACCAATTTATTATTCCATATTTAACTCATTTGAAAACTACAGTAAGCGACAATTTCACATACATGAAAACCAGCAAAACGAAGCCAATCATTTCTTCATAGATCGTACATGCATTAGCAAATTAGTATTAATCATTGAACGCACGATCGTACTAATAGAAACCGATTTCTAGGCAGCGACTGACAGTAAAGTTGAAACCAGTTTATTGGTCCACATATACAGTCGAGTGACCACCGGTGATATGTGAGAAGCGAATCCAGGAACTTGAGAAATCAACAGCCAATACCTAGATTCTACTGTAAATGCGAACAACAATGTTGCTGAAAGTGATGCCGCTGCTTTGATTCTCATATTGTTTTTGCTAACGATAAAAAAAAAGTAAATAGGACCATCCTACATACGAGAATCTATACTAATAATATAAAGCTTAAGAGATTGTTTGTTTGAACGCGCTAAACTCAGGAACTACTGGGAGATGTATAAGAGAATAAATGATGAAACAGGCTATTGACCAACAAAAACAGGATAACCATATAACCCAGAAAGGATCAGACACCTGGTGGCCTGTACCGCTAAACATATTATATTGTTAACCAGTGCATATAATATCGCACCCACTTATACTTAGAACCAGTCTTTGGTAAGTCTACAGACCAGAAACTAACTATTATACTGCAGTAGGTCATAGGACGCTTTAAGGACGCCCAGATGGAGAAAAAAGGATATAGACCATTAATATATTAATTAATAATATGTTATTTGGAAATTTAAAAGTAAGTATGTTTAAAATACTTATTTGTAAAATTAAAGCTGTAAATACGAATCTAAATATCTTAACGAAAATCACTAATTTGTAGTGGATTCTTCATAAAATTTTATAACAATATAAAGACGACATAGGAATATAAAACGTCTAATAGATGTACCTACATGAATAAATAAAAGACAGAGGGCAATAACGGTTATCCTAACGAATATTATAGTCGGGATTTCTTGTCCAAGCCTAAATGAAACAGGGTACATTTTATTTCTTTTTATAACGGTCTCGAACCAACCATAGACTAAGGACACTCTTTAATTACATCGCGGTGATTTAGGAAACTGTCCGTGAACTGAATTCGAATTAAGTTTTTATCTAAATAAGTAACAACTATGTGTCCGCGAAACTGCATTGAGGTTATTTAATTTGATAACTGCTTTATCCATAAATAACTACTCCAATAATCGGAACTAAATTTTCTACCTAATAAGTTATATCCCTTATTCGTTGAATTGAGAACGTTTTAGTTATATTGGCTAGTTTGGAAATCGTTGGAACAATTCTGTTTCATACAGACTAAAAGCTGATTTTCGTGATTTCACGATAGTCGTAATGTACGGCATAGGTTATTAAGTGATACAATCAGAAAAACGCTTTGCTACTATATTGTTAAATTCGTGACGCACTATAAACATCGTTCATATTTAATCTGATACAACCGATGCTACTTTCTAACCATTGTTTGAATTTGTATCAATACATAGACGTGACAATGATTTATAGACGAACATTGAATTGGCCAATGACGCCGATAAACAGTAATGTACTAAGAATGAGCGCAACATTAATTACAATATGAGTTGCTGGAGCGTAAATTAATTTGTATTGCAACAATTAATTAAGAAATCAGGACCATTGATCTAGTTCACTTCTTTCCCGACCAAGCGTATGACCGCATGAATAATGTTAATTTTACTCTACATGCAAACACGAGCATTGATTTAACCTTACATACTACATGTTCAGTTTAATGCTACTACGTAGATAGCAAGACGAAAAGTTGAATTAATTATTATCGCTTAAACATAAGTAAATCAAAACAAAAGTTTGTTGTCATTGAGTAAGGCTGAAAGTCAGACGTGTGTAGAAAGCTCAGGTCTTTGGCATTAATATGCTAAAATATCTTCACCGTGAAGACACTGCTCCGAAATACTTTCACGGCGGTATACAGTAGGTACAAGTAATGCACGCAAATAAGAGCTGTTTTCTGTACAACCTTCGAATGCTTGCCTTTGGAAGGAAGGTCTTGCAAGGAATATCAAATAAAAATTAATAAATCGGGCGTTGTAAGTGTTAACTTTCATAGGTCACCATTAAATGAAAAAATATTAAATTTTAATGTAGATGCCAGTAAATTGTGGTAACAAGCAGCGGTCGCAAGATGTTAAAATTAAAATCCTTATGTCTCCTAAGAGTACATCCTACAAAACCATTGTGATACAGTAACAGCTGCAAAACGCGCGAAAAAACACCTTGATTTACACCTTTGCACATCACTTTATTGGTCGGGCCTCAAACACGATTCTTCGAAATAAAGGACTTAAAACAAAAACTGAACAATGCACAACTCCTCGCCTCATTCACGGCGTGTGTGATCACGAGAATTTTATATTCGAGACGCGAGACGCGACCGCGCGACGACCAATCACGTCAGCGTCGTCCCGCTTACTACTTTAGTCCAATCTGATCAACTCCTGCGCATGTTACAAACGTGTGCGAGCGAGAGACAAATAAACCTGACAAAGACAAAGGATTTATACCTGAACTGAAAGCTCAAAGTTCGTACCTTTAACAGACAAAATAAATAACAGCTGACACCATTAAAACGTCAACAAAATATGAATGAGAAATGATTTAATATATTGTGAAATGAATTCACTTGTATAAAGAAAGTACAAGGTCAACTGTATGTTTGAGAGACTATTTAATCACCTGAACTATCATTGTGACGGTATTAATGTTAAGAAATTATAAACAATGGAATCTAAATTTTACACGAGATTGTCGTTGATTATATACATAATGTGATATCTGCATATGATTAAACATAACAGAACCTTATGAGTGTCATTCTTATTTAGAAATGAAATATCTAATTAATAGAGTAGCGAAAAAAGTTCAGTGACATTACGTATTACAGTGAAATAACAATAAAGATACCTACTGAAGGTGAGAATGCAAAGATAAATCAGTTAAAAGCCACTGCCCGTGACCGAATAGTTTTGAATTCAGAACATTAATTGAAGGTTAGACCCTCAATTAATGTACTGAATTATTCTTTCTAGTGTTATTTATAAAAAATATTTAGATAAAGTGAGCTAGTTTATATTGAGTAGTTACGAGTTACAGTTTTGAATTGTATACATCATAATATGTCGATATGCAATGTGCCTTCAACTTCAAATTGATAATTGAGAATAATGCATTGAATGATTCTCGTTTTTCTTAATAGTTAAAATCATTTATTTTTAAGATATTGTTTCAATATTGCCAAATTTGATTTATTTACAGCGTAACAACGAACTTATAAATATGTATTTTTACTTATGAACTATGTTCTCATGTAGGTAAGTGACGAATGTGTCTTTGTGAGAATAAATTTCTTTAAACCTAATTAAACCCATTAAGAATATTGAGTTACCACTAAAGACATCATGAAGATTTTATTAATCTCTTTATTAGAGTACTTAATGTGCCTCCTGAAATATAATTTTACTTTTTAAATATAATTTTTATTTTTTTAAAGACATTTGAGCGACATAACAACGTTAAATATACAGAGATTTTAACGATGATATAAGTGCCTGTTTCGAAATATGGCGATAAAATGACGAGAAAGTCAGATAGGTCCGCTTCTAAACTACTCGCATAATTAGAAATTTAAAGAACAGGCACTATAAAATTGAATAATCTTAACCAAAAACCGCTATCTGTGCTTATGTAAGACAATGGTGTTATTTTGAAATTGCGGTAAGGTACAAAATATTGAAAAGAAAGTAATAACAGTGTTGGAAAAAATATAATTAAGCTAAAATTAAGACGGCAAATATAAAACCAATGCAAATAGCAATAAACCAATGGTTTATCAGCGGTAAAACAAATATATAATTTTTAACATTTTAACAACATTTACCTTGCCAATAACCCCTGTAATTCCATACAAACTTCACAGCCAATAAACTAAATTTCTACTAACAGTTTGCAGGTTTATCGAAAGTTTAAGTAAAAGTGAATAATGTTAATCGAGCAAAGCTTCTTCCGTTGGAGTTCATTAGTGACGCAAATTGAACTATGGTTAAGGTTTTAAAGTAGTATTTTAACTTTTAAATTACCGTATTTTAAAGAAATAGCAAACAAGAGTGCAGGCCACCTGATGTTAAGTCACCAAACAATATAATATTTAAAATGAAAAACCGCACACGCGTTATGATACTGGTTGCAGAAAATGTAAAAGCTGAACACAATAAAATAAATGTTCGGAATGGCTTTCATAGAAGTAATCAGATAGCATAGCCCAATACAGCAAAGTTTGATGATATTTACCACAAGCAAGAATAAAAACATGGTGAAGAAACAACATTTGAAACGCAGTGATGTAAAAAAAGTGTAAAACAAAGACACAATTGCGATGATGACGCTTCATCGTTATAATTCTAATTAATGTCCGCTAATCGTGATCTAATAGATGACCAATCGAGAAAAAAATGTCATCAGCTTAATTGAATACGATGGCATAGGATGAAGTAATGTTTAAAATCAACTTTCGATCACAAGCAATCAGAATTTCTTCTGTGTCAAGCTGTCAGAGTATGACAGCCAATGCTCGTTTGATATTCCCGCAGTAAATTATAAAAAATACTCCTTATTTTTATGTTATTTAGTCTGATGGTGGTTCAACAAAGTCGTTAGCCTCTTTGTCAACTCAACAGACTTTCTAAATTCTTAAGTCTATCAAGTGTGCTAGTGATAAATTGTGTTTCTGCATTTACCTTGGCACCAACAACTTCAATGGGGTAAGTAGTAAATATTACAGTTAGACTTTGCAGCTTGCTCGTTTCCAATAATAATGTAACAAGATATAAAGCAGTTGTCATATTTTATCCTATTATATCAAACCCTACAGCGTTACGTTAAAAATTATTAAGTGTGCGGGTTCTCTCTCACCCTTTTGAAGCTTGTTGTATTATTAACAACTTTTATTTATTCAGTCACCCCTATGAACGCAGTTTTTATTGGACTTGTGATGGGTTGTTATAATAAACCATATTATACTGGTAATAACGCTTCACACTTTCCACTCGCAGCACCACACGATTCTCCATGTTGATCGAGGGTACTATGAACACACACAAAGAGAATTACACAAACACCCAGACCAGGAACAGATTTCAAGTTCAACATTTCAACATCTGCTCCTCTGCAGCCCTGAATCATAACTCTGGGTGCCTCTTTCATAACTCATATTTTATTACTTTTAATAGTTTTAATATATTCCTTGCGGACTAAATGACTGTTTTACTAAATACTTATTTTTACTCTTTATTTAATTTAATTTAGTGTAGGTGGTAGAACTTGTATGGTTCGACCGGGGAAGTACCACCGCTGCGCCCATTTCTGCCGTGAAGCTAATGAAG